>PVJI01022254.1:0-25647 GCA_004026765.1 Micronycteris hirsuta | reverse complement strand
TCAGCAACCTGAGCTAAACCCACAGGGCCTGAATGCCCCAGGGGAGCATCCTGCTGCGCCCCCCACCCCCAGTCTGGTGTGTCCACCCAGGCATCTCACGTAGTCTTGTACACTCTGGAAACTTCAGCCTCTTCGGTCTCTACCTGGAGAGGGGCGTGATTCTCCTTTGCTTTCAGATTTCCTAAGCTCCGTGAGGTTTACGTTGCAGCCATCCACCCCCCCACCCCCCGCCGCCGCCCCAATGACCCAGGACCTGATTTATGTGGCGGAGAGCAAGGCCTTTGCTCCAAGACCCCCAGCACCGAGCTCGCCTCCTTCGTTAACTTACTCAGTGTCTGTTGAGCGGCTCCCCTCTGCCAGGCTGACTCTTGGCACTGATGGGGCCCCAGTGAGCCAGGTAGACCAGGTGCCGGCCCCCATGGGGCTCACAACCTAGAGACGATGGCCCCATCAAACGAGGAAAATGTACACGAAATGATCCTAGAGTTGAGTGGAGAAAGGGAAGGGGGGCAGAAATGGGCAACTGGTCTGTTCCAAAGAAGAGCTTCTCTTTCAGCAGGTTCTAAAGAAAATATGAAGCAAAGCAGAGCTGACCCGCGATGGTCATGTCACCTGACTGAAACACACACCTGCACTGTGGTAAGTCATTAAGGCCTGGGCTCATTTGTTACTGCAGCACAACCTGGCCTCACTGACAAATACACTCTCATGCCTAGCGCCCTCTTGCCTCACTAGGGGCCTCGGAATAGCACACCTAGAATTCAGCAACCCAGAATCTGCAAACACACTGGAATAAATCATGGCTGAGATCCCAGGGAGTCCCAGCACTCCATGATTCTGGGATGCATGTTTGTGTGTACACACACATATGTGCATGCATATGTGCGCTAGTTACGTATTTAAATCATCCCCCCATTCCGAAAACACACGTCTTTTTGAAAGGATGCATTCCCGAGGACCTTCTCCCAAGACGGCGTTGGGACCTGGACTTCGTGTGCTGTGTGGAAGAACACCGTGGTGACCGGGTCTGCCTCCGTCACCTGCCAACAGGACACACCGGCCATGTCCCACTCCCTGAGCCCCGTTTTCTCAAAATGAGATCCCGGGTGCTTTTTAAACGGTACTGCAACCCACACATCTGAGTTACTATTCAGAAGGAGAATGGATTCAGAAGTTGGATGCATGGAAAGCATCGCACAAAATAGAATGTTCGGAGCCTTCTCCTTAAATTACACCCGCCTGGGCGAGCCCTTATAAAAGAAGAGACGCTGAGAGGCAGGTGAGAAGGTAAGGAAAGCCTCCAGACTCCCCCATTTGTAAATCCAAACCAGCTTTTCTCCTGTCCCTCCAGGAACAAGAATCTGCTCGTCATCTTCATTTCCTCACCAGCTTTAATTTGGAGGCTCCGTAAAACTCGCAACCTCAGGGTGTCACCCAGGACCCCTGCTCCCCCCAAACTTCAACTGTTCAATGGCAGTGCAACGTCACAGCACCAGGAACAGCCTGGAAGGAAGTCAACCTCACCTATCGGGCGCACAAATGCTACCTTCCGACTAAGGAGACCACAGAGCACCTTCGCCCCACCCAGCAGGTGCGGAAATGACGGCTGTACCCCCACCGGAAAGACTGTGCGCCCGATCCTCAGCTGCAAAGGGGAGAACAAAGGAGGCCCCTGTCCCACCCCTGGTTGCAGGCGTTCCAACTGGGACTGACACCTTTCGGCTTCCCGCTCACAGCAGCTGGCTTCCGAAGCATGGCCTCTGGGGGTGACAGGGTGGCTGGGGGCCATCCCTGAGAACCAGCTGTTTCTCGGGGCTGCTGGAAGGAAGTTTTAATCAGGGACAGACGGAAACCGGTTCGGAAGAGGCTGGGGCCTGGGCCTGTCCGGGCGGACAGCAACAGATAGAGAGGAGGTAAAACAGAATACAAAATAGCATGATGGAATCCTTTCTTTGGGGGCATAATTTATATGAAACACTTAAACTCAGCTGGTGCCAGAACTTTCTCAAGGCATTTACCACCCCCATTATTTCAGAAATAACAGAACACCCAGGCCTTACTTACATCTCTAACGCCACCTCCCCAGGACACTATTTTTAGCGACACTGAGGAGGAGAGAGCAGCAGGACTGATTCTAAGTCGGGTGCCGCTGGGGTCCTGGGCCATGGCGCGGACGTGGGGCTCTCGAAGGACGCCTGGCCCGGGGCCGCGCCTGGAGAGACGCCCCACACGGAGCGAATGAGGAGGACCACGGACGAGGCCGGCAGCAGTAGCATCCGCAGCCCACGCTCCCAGCCCACCTGCCCGCCAAGAACATCAGCTCATTACCGAGCATCTCTGAGCTCCACGGGGACATGTGGTCCAAGCCATGGGAAATCCTCAGTGACAAATTCGACTGCACTTGGCACGAAGCCAGAGTGTTGTTTGCATGCCATTTCTCTGGGCTTCTGCCAAGTCTCCGTGTGACGCAGGAGTCACTGCGTACAGACTGAGAGCACTGCCCATGAAAACCCAGAGGGCCCTGCAGAGCAGGTAGAAAGGGAATGGAGGCGTGGTCTGGGCGGAAGGAGGAAGGGGAGAGGGAGAAGTTGCTTTTGTACCTGGACTTCCGCCCCCACCCCCGCTTGGCCCCCCCACAGTCAGTGTCATTATCAAATCCTAGTAGGCATTCCAGATAATTCTCTATTATCCCTACGGATTTTCAGTCTTTACTTACTGGTTCATCTTAGTTCCCGTCACACCCAAACTAAGAAGCATTAAACCATTGGCACCAGAAGAAACCGCAGCTGGCACCCCACGAGGCAAACTCAGCCCTTCAGAGGCGGCTGGCTTGGTCTGTCCTTTCATTCTTCTTCTTTGTTATAAAACAATCGGAAGCTCTGTAGGCTTCTTGCCTCCCGCAGTTCGCCCCGGCTCTCCCCCGGCCCACCTGCCCTGCCGGGTCCTCGCCCAAGGCCTCTGAGTGGGCCGCCAAGACCTTCCCTGTCACCTTCTCTTCACGAACGGGGAAGTCAAACTACCGAGGAAGAAAAAAAAAGAATCACAGAGTATGGCCCCGGAAATCTCTGCTCACTGGCGACAACCAGTGCTTACTTTGCCATCTCGAAAAGGGGGTCCTAAGTCCCCCCCGGTCAGTAAAGGGGATGCTTGAAGTTTACAGGTTTGTCAGATATTGACAGAGAGAGAGAGTCAGAGATACATAGGGACAGAGGCATAGGAAGAATCCTTCTGTTGAAATGATTCCAATAAAACAAGTGCTGGTGGCCTGGCGAAAGGGAGTGGGGGTGCCGAGTGCCTCAGAGACGACCCACCTGGAGTCTCCCTCTTGCAGGGCCCGGCACTCACCTGGGTGTCCCTTCTAAATGATCCTGCAAGCTAACTACCCCTGAGGGGCTCATTTTAGGTTTTTCAAGTGCATTGAGCTGAGTTCCTTAAGAGACCAACCCTGAACCCAAAGGAACAGTTCCGTAGTGTTGCAATTTACTGCAGGACAGCGGATGGCGGGCAGAGCGGGAGAGGACCTGCACCTGGAGGCCCCGCCCCCGAACCATGTGCCTGAGATTGGCGAGGGAGGCCAGGCCACACCGCTGGGGCTGTCTGTTCCCTATGATATCAGATTTTACAGCCCGGCCTGAAGAATCACTTTATTTCAAGAAACAGATACCCGCTCAGGCTGGCTTTGGCAGTAAGGAATTTATGGGAAGGATGCAGGAAAACCTTGTGAAACCCAGCTGAGGGAACCCAGCTGCTCATCCTGGGAACTGGAAAGTCACCAACCAGCTCTTCTTCAAGCCGCCTCATTTTGGGGACTGCTGGCCCTCTTCTTCCTGCTTCTCTCTGCAGACGCTTCTCCTCGGAGACTGTTTTCCCTGCTCCTTCAAACCTTTGCAGGTTTTACCCAGAAGTTCCCAGGCCAAAGAGCTTGCCTGCATGTTTCACGCCATTCCTATTTTTGAGAGAGACTGAGGGGATCTGCTTACATCCGGGGACCAGCCAGTCCCATCAGCGTTGGTGACGGTGCAAGGCCAATGGAACACAGAAAGTCACTCAGACCTCAGCCAGGACAACTGGAAGCACGCTGCAGAGAGGGACAGCACAGCTGAACAAACCCTCGTCCCTGTTCCTCCCGCTGACAGAGTGGGAGTCCCAAGGACGCCCCTGCAGCACAGGAACTAGGAAGGGCTTTAGAGGCGATGGTTTCAGCGTTTTTTCACAGCAGTTTTTTCACAGCAGCTCCACAGATGCATTCCTGCTGGGGAGCGTCTCCCCTCTCCGCCCGTCCTGCTGGGGGCCAGTGCCCTAGGGTGAACCAGCTCAGGTCAACCGGAGGAAGTCCAAGGTGGCCGCGGGGGGTGCCTGTGAGAAAGACCCATCCCAAATCTCCAAGGGGAGGCCACATGGACAGAAGGTTCCTTCCTGCAGGAGTGAAGGGCTGCTGCCAGAGGCTCCTAGTGCCTCCTCCTTCCCTCCCTCCTTTCCCCAAATGTCCATCATGTTAAAAGTCACACACCCACTTAGCAGATCATCCAGGTTACAAAAGGATTTTACATCTTAGCATCTTTGCTTCACTTAGCCCCAGCTGGCTCTAGGCTTTGCTGGAGGAGGCAGCTGCCTTCAGATACAAGCTGAGAATAGCCAATGAGACCCCCTTCCCCTCAATGCCTTCCTGCACGCCTTGCAGAGGCGCCAGAGCTCTGCCTTCCGCCGCGCTTCACAGTGAATGAATAGAGGAGCGGCTCGGGGTGGGGGCTGATATTACGTGAATGTAACAGCATAGGATACGAAACACAATCTCACAGGAAATCAGCTACATAAATTATGAACTATAAGTCACAGATCTATTTGTTCTGTGACCATGTCAACACTGCTAACTATTAAAATAGAAATGCAAAGGACTCGCAGAATGTTCTATCTCAATCATAAAATAACATAAATCTCTAATAGTAAAGGGTGGGGCATCCTCAGGGGGGTGCGTATATCGCTTCTTTATACGTTCTGCCAATGAATATGAAGGTTGTTTCCGTATCTTGACTATTGTAAATAATGCTGCGTGAACATGGAGGGCAGATATCTCAATACCCTGCTTTAATTTCCTTGGAGATATATATATATCTATATCTCTCTCTCTATATATATCTATATATATATATCTATATATATATATCTATCTCAATATCATACCAGATGTGGGATGGCTAGATCACATGATAATTCTATTCTTAATTTTTTGAGAAACCTCCATAGTGTTTTCCATGGTGGCTGCACCAATTTGCATTCCCAACAGCAGTGCCCGCGGGCTCCCTGTTTCTTGCATCCTCTCCAACACTTGTCCCTCACCTTCCTGGGGACAGCCATTCTAGCAGGTGCCAGGTGACACCTCACTGTGGCCTGGATTTGCACTTTCCTGAGGAGTAGTGACGTGGAGCATGTTTTCACGTAAGTGTTGGCCCTCTGTGTGTCTTCTTTGGACAACCGTCTGTTCAGTCCCTCGGCCCACTTTTAATCAGATTGTTTGCTCTTCACTATTCACTTGCGTGAGTTCTTTCTATATTTTGGATGGGAAGCCCTTTTCAGAGTTCTGATTTGCACATAATTTTCCCACTGGGTAGGCTGCCTTTTCATGGTGATGGTTTCCTTGTCTGTGCAGAAGCTTCTTAGTCTGAGGTAGTCCCACTTGTTTTTGCTTGTTTGGTTTTTGGTTTTTTGGCTTTTCTTGCCTTTGCTTTCGGTGTCAAATCCAAAATGTCATTACCAGATGTTAAGGAGTTTACCCCCTCTATTTTCTTCTAGGAGTATAATGGTTTCAGATCTTAAATTCTTTAAATCTATTTTGAGTTGATGTTTGTGGATGTCGTTAAGACAGGAGCACAGTTTCACCTTTTTGCACGTCCTGACCCAGCTCTCCCAGCACCACACTCACTGAAGAGACTGTCCTTTCCCGCTGTATGTTCCCGGCTCCTTCGTCAGAGTTCATTGTTCACGTATGTATGGGCTTATGTGGGGGCTCTCCTGTTCTGTTGATCTGTGTGTCTGTTTTTATGCTAGAACCATACCGTTTTGATTCTTATAGCTTTTTAATATAATCTGCAATCAGGGCGTGTAATGCCCCCAGCTCTGTTCTCCTTTCTTACTATTGCTTTGGCTTTTGGGGGTCTTTTGTGGTTCCATATAGTTTTAGGATTTTTTTTTCTATTTCTATGAAAAATGCCATTGAAATTTTGATACAGGTTTAATTAGATTTGTAGGGAATTTTGGGTGGCATGGAAATTTTAACAATATAAATTCTTCCAACCCATGACCATGGAATATCTTTCCATTTATTTGTGTCTTCTTCAATTTCTTTCACCGAGGTCTTTTAATAAGTATTTTATCCTTTTTGATGCTGTTGTAAATGGGATTTTTAAAATTTCTCCTTCTGTTGGTTCATTGTTAGTGTATAAAAATGCAACACATTTCTGTGTATTTATTTGCATCCTACAACTGTACTGAAATGGTTTATTAGTTCTAACAGTTGTTCCATGGAGTCTTTAAGGTTTTCTATAGGTTTCTTTTTTTTCCAATTCAGATGCCTTTTATGTCTTTTTCTTGCCTACACTCTCTGGCCAGGATTTCCAGTGCTACGTTGAATAAAAGTGGTGGGAGTGAGCATCCTTGTGTTGTTCCAGATCTTAGAGGAGGGAAAGCTTCCAGCCTTTCAGCACTAGATATGAAGCGAGCTGCAGCCTTGTCATATATGGCCTTTATTATATTGAGGTACATTCCCTCTATCCAGTTCATTGAGAGTTTCTTTCATAAGTGGATGTTGAATTTTGTCAACTGCTTTTCTTGAATTTACTGTGAGGTGCACCACACGTACCAATGTGGCTGTTGAGCCACCCTTCCTCCCTCAAATAAATGCCACCTGATCAAGGTATATCATCCTTTCAATGCATCGTTGGATTAGGTTTGCCCATACTTTGTCGAGTATTTTGCGCATCAGGGATATTGGCCCGTAATTTTCTTTTCTGGTACTGTCCTTGTCTGTCTTTGGTGCCAGAGTAATGCTGGCCTTATAAAAGGAGTTTGGAAGTGTTTCCTTCTCTTCTGCTTTTGGGAGAGGTGGAGAAGAATTGGTGTGAGTTCTTCTTTAAATGTTTGGCAGAAATCACCAGTACAGCCATCTGGATCTGCATTTTTCTTTGTTTGGGAGAGTTTTGATTACTGATGCAATCTCCTTACCAGTCGTTGGTCCGCTCATATTTCCCATTTTTTATTTAAATTCTTTGTTTTCATCCCAAGTCTTTGAAATCTGGTGTGTGTTACTGACTGGTTCGCACGCCCCAGTTTTGACTGACCACCCTGGAAATGCTCAATGGCCGCACATGGCCGATGGCTCCCATAGGGCCCAGCACAGCTTTAAATTGATGAGCACCATTGCCGCGAGTTCAGCGGTGCCTCCGGAAAGTTAGATGGCAGAGGCAACGGACTGAATGTCTGTGCCCACGCCACAACATTCATGTGGAACCTCTAGCCCCCAATGAGGGGATTTCAAGGTGGGCCTTAGGGAGGTAACTAGGGCACACGGGTGGAGCCCTGATGAATGAGATGAGACTCCTTATAAAAAGAAGCCAAAGAGCTAGTTACCCCTCCTTCTGTTATGTGCTGACCCAGCAAGAAGATAACCACCTGCAAACCAGGACGAGAACTCTCACCAGACCTGAGCAAGTCAGACCCTGACCTCAGACTTGCAGCCTCCAGCACCGGGAGGGGTCAGTACCCGCTGGGGATGAGCCACCCCGTCCTCCGTGCTTTGCCACAGCAGCCCAGACGGAGCAAGACAGCGGCTGCGTCTCTACGGGCTTTGCAGGGAGTGGCAAACCAGGCTGACAGGCCGGATGGGACCGGCCAAGTGTTTTCACACAGCGTGGCCTGCAAGGTCACAGTGGGTTTTATATTTTTCAGTGATTAGGAAAAAATAAAAAAAAGCATCCTATTTCATGCCACATGAAAATGCTATAAAATTCCGATTTTAATGTCCATAATAAATAAAGTTTTACTAGAACATAGCCATGCCCGTATATGTATGTGTTTTCTGTGGCTGCGGCAGAGTGAGGTAGTTATCCAGGCCCTGGAAAGCCAGAAGTATTTGCCATCTGGCCCTTTACAGGAAGAGTTTGCCAATCCTCAGGTTTAGGATTGCCAGGGGAAAAAAAAATATATAGAATGTCCAGTTAAATGTTTATCACAGATAAAGAAACAATTTTTAGTATGTCTCAAATATTGCATGGAACACAGTTATCCTAAAAATGTATTTTTGCTCACCTAAAATTCAAAGTGAACTCAATCAGCCTGTATTTCCATTGGCAGATCTGGCAGCCCTGCCGGGGCTAGAACACGGTGTCTGCCCACCGCGAAGGCCCCTCCCGACCTCGCTGACAGAGAAGAGCAGGAGACACTCAAGGACAAATCCTTCATGGGGACTCCCAGCCTCCGAAAATCAGCAGCAAACATTCTGAACCCATCGCTCTGACTGGGAACTCCATTCCAAAGGCACTTAGAGGGACAAAGACTTCTTACATAGTTACTGGAAAACTGTTTAAATTTTTATTGTGTACATGTTTTAAAAGGCACAACCAATCAGGCCTATGTTGGAAAATCCCCCATAAGAAGCATTCTTGCTTTTATATTAAGATATTTAGGCATCCATTCTCAGTACATGTTTCCGAGTACATTCGCTTATACCTTATTACTGGCTTTCGATACTTTTTATGGTCAATTTTTGTACTTTTACAATAGAAATCAGCATCCAGGGACAAAAAAACCTGATTTATAACATTTACATAGGGAATAACAGGATCCACTTCAAAGAGCCTGACTCTCGAATATCCTCCAGGAATAAATTAAACTGAACTCAAGGGTCTGCAAAAATCAACTTTGGCTTCTTCTCCGCTTCGCTGGAGCCAGCCGCGCACTTACCTGGAGAGGCAGAAAAGAGATGCGTCCTCCAGCAGAACACAAGTCGGCTTACATAAGACACAGGTATGTTCTCCATTACTGCCGGGCCCTGGGCCTTAAATATTTGATGCTCTCCTCATCATCTCTGTTTGTGCAATTTGTCAACGCCCAACAGGTCCTCTGCCAGCTATGCATTAAAACTATTTTCAAAATATGTCATTGTCAGCCCTTGGCACACTCATTACTTATTAAGATAAGAGGCCGGATGAGGCGAGCAGGAGGAGGCTGGCTTACTAAAACACACTTGACTTAACTGCAGGGAATCGAGCGCTCTACAGGGTCACGGATGCAGAGGCGTGGAGGGCCCTCTCGCCACCTCCCTGGGCAGGCGGAGGAACGGAGGTCGGGGCGGGGAAGGGACTTGGGCAAGGTCACACAGAGCTTCTGTGGCAGAGCTAAAATACAGCATGAGTTTCCTAAGCTCTCAGCCCTTCCCATCCGCCCCTCCGTACATCACTGTCCTGCGTACGCAAATTCGGGAAAAAGGCCCACCTCCCAGGTGTTACCTCTTTGCACAACAGAATTGTCCCCAGGGACAATGGGGTCAGTGTGTTCTGAGTATGAATTATATACTGCCGATGCTACTCAGAATGATTTCAGATGTCCTATATACTTTTTAGAGTTAAATATTACGCCTATTTGGATGCATTACAAGCCTACATCAAAGTTATGATCTGGGGGGACATGCATTAAACCCATGAATTTGTAGGTGTTATTACTTAGGTCAAAACTAGGTCACAAATAGCAATTTGATTGAAAATTCCTTTAAATATAGTTATTACATAACTCATGTTTAGAATTACATATACATTTATCTTTTTTTATTATTCCTTTTCATAGTCAACTTGGTAACTCAAAGGTAGAGATTAGCGTTCAGAAACCAAAATTTAAACCCACAACACAGGATGGCACAAGGGGTTACAGCCAGAGCAAGAACAATAAAGGTGCTATCTGAAGGACTAGCATTTAGGGCAACCCTAAGACATAATACTTAATTAAATCTTATTAATATCCACTTTAGTACTCATTAAAAATGGATATGAAACAGTCATAAGTTATAATTCAGTTATAATATACTATAATACCTAAGCAATGTATCCTACACACAAACCAGAAAGATTTAGAATATAAATTGTTCCCCTGGTTGGTTGGAACATCATCTTGTAAACCGAAAGGTTGCAGGTTCGATTCCCTGTTAGGTTCCCGGTCAAGGTGTGTGCAAGAGGCAACAAATTGATGTTTCTCTCTCACATTGATGTTTCTCTCCCTGTCCCTCCCCATTCCTTCCCCTCTCTCTAAAATCAATAAGCATGTCCTCGGGCAAGGATTAAAAACAAAAAGAATCTAAATTGTTAAACTGGTCCATGTCTGGCATCGCTGCCTCAGCCTCTGCTTGAACTCCCTGGCCCGGCAGCTGTGTCATCCCCACTCATTTCCTGTGACGTATCCCTCGTAGGAAATTCAAACCAAAGTGTTCACATCACTCTGGCTCCCTGTGCTCGGCATCCGAGACAACTGCGTTCGCACGGGACAGTCGTGGGCCTGCTTGAGTCAAGTCAATGAAATGAAGAGAAGGGAGGAGAGAGGGAAGGAGAGAATGCGAAAGGAGGAAAGCAGGAGGAAGAGGACACCCAAGGAAGGCGGGGGACACAGGCTTTCCTACGGCCTGAGGGCTGGCCCCCCGCAGTTTTGCCCTGCCAGTCCCTCCGGCGGCACCTGGGAGAAATCCTACAGGAAGTCCCATACAGGAAGGAGGAGTTGGGCCCTTTAGCTGGGGCTGGAGTGAGGCTGCACTGAAGGAGGAAAAAAACAACGGTATCCATGGTAACATTGAAGCACCTGGTCAAAGACTGGGCAGCCATGAACTGTCCCCTGTGGCCCTGGGATCAGAGCCCACCTGAAATACACACCTCCCAGGACCTTCGCCTGTCCCCACCAGGCGGACACTTCCAGCCTGTCAGGCATCAATTTGCATATGAGTCCATGACCTTGATTCCCTTCAGCTCCCTCAGTTCCAAAGACCTTCACAGGGGTCTGTCCCTTTGTCATACACTGGCCTGCTTGACCACGGACAGAAGATCCAATCTGCTCAGGTGAGGGTAAAAATCAGATCAGCAATGCGACATAGTGACCCTGACATTGCCCCGGTCACACTGACATTGCCCCTTTCTGTGAGGCGGCCTGCGGTGCGTAGCGGTTCCATCCACACAGTGACAGGGCAGCTCAGGAGGCCTGCATCCTCCAAACCGCGGTTTCCGGGACGCCCCGGGCAGATTGAAGGTTTCAGGAGAGAGACGAAAGGACAAGTGATTTGGACTGTGGAACGCACAGCTGCAACATGGTGATGATATCGGACAAGCCGAGAGTGAAGACAGAATAAATCCTGCTTCGAGATAAAGTGGAAGGGCGGCTGGGCTGTCCAGCACGTGTTCTCGGCACTGGGCTTCCACCCACTCCATCTGGATGAAGTGATGGATTGGAGAGAAGTGCTGTAAACTGAATACGCTACCAACCCTTTAAGAGGGAAACAGAGTGTTCCTTTTTTACGCTCTCGGTTTTAGAGTCTGCCCATTTCAACAGTGACAAGTTCCCCTATTAGCCTAAGAAGGGCAATTTTGATAAACAAGTGAATATTATTCGGTAGTTTGGGGCTGCCTGCCTGAAATCTGGGTTCGTGGACAGGGGCGCTGACGGTGGTAATCTACATGTAATAGGCAGGGTGAGACTTAAGAAAAATAGCTCGGCCTGCGGTCGAGTCAGTTTTGGACAGATCATTATAAAATTCCATTATCACCACTACAAGTTGGACTATTTGTCATCACAGAAGAGATGACAAGCTCAGAAATACTACATTTGTTATTATCAGATGATAAATGATATTCCATTAAAGCCGCAATACATCATCGGCAAAGCCGCAAAGAAGATATCAAACCTATCAGGACTTGACTTATAATTTAATTTTCAAAAGCTGTCAACTAAAATTCCAAAGGCTAAGCATTTTCATTTTTAAAGTTCATCTTATTTATTTTGCTCATCTGTTAGTCTAATTTCAGTGATATGGCAAAAATAACTGATTATGTGCGATGTATAATTCTCTTCTTTTGATTAGGTAATATATCAGGTGTCACATAGGTATTAAAAATTAAATGACAGATAATAAAACAAGAGAGTCCCATAAAACACACCTTATTTTGATTTACTCATGGCTGAAATATAACTGTAAAGGACAGGTCAATATTTGTGAAAGACACACTCACACCACAGAAAAGCGTATTTACCCATCCCCGAGCCTGCTCCCGTGCCAGCTACGGGGAAGCCGAACATGCTTTTCCATGTGGTGTTTATAAAATCTTTTCACAGATGAACAACCCGTCTTAAGCTCAATTCTATAAATCAGAATCACCCATTCCTTTCGTACGTGCAAGTTTTTATGTTTTTCCTGATATTATCATCATCACTAACGCTAAGCATTCAGATGCTGGCCGGGACAGGGACAACTCTTATCGGTCCTCACTGGGGCAAGCACACAGACGCATCCTTTCCACGACGTGTGTCTTGCTCAGGACCACAGACTCGCGAGCACATCAGAAACGGTTTGTGGACAGCCCAATACTAACTTTGTGCACAGGATCGGCGAATTTGAGAGCTGGAGGGCAACTTCTAAACTACAGGCTGGGGAAAGAGGAGCAACTCGCCCAAAGTCACGCCGCAAGTTGAAGTCGTGGGAACAGAAGCCACAGTCCTCAATTCTAATACCATCGCACTATGCTGATCAATATCAGCGTAGTGATTCTTGATACTCAGTGTTTGGCCAGGGACCTAGCTTATAGTTGGCGGTCCGTAATGTGTTCATAGAGTGGAAGTACAATGGACATATGGACAGGTGAGTGGGTGGATGCGTGCATGGATGGATGGAGAGGTAGGTAAGTAATTTCCTAGCTCGCTAACCCTTCACTTGGGAGCCTGGTTTATGTAAATAAAACCTGGGGAGGCCGCCTCATTTCTAGCCTTTGCAAATGTGCAACATCAGATGCTGCCCATGGCTGGGCCGGCATCTCTCCGCTCTTCCAGAGGCTCCCCGGTACCTAGCATGGCAAGGGGGTCTCCTTGTGCAACGCCGAGCGGGTCACCGTCACACATGTTCAGGGAACACAGCAAAGCAGAAGCACCGGTGCTCGGGGCACTTCCCACGACCCATGGCTGGTGACGCACAAGCCTGTCCAAACTGGTACGGTGGCAGTCATGCCTCAATGGCCCCGAGAGCCCTTGGGGGACATCGTGCTTCTGTGAGACACAACACGGCACAGGAAAAATGAGAAAAATAAGGGGTGAATGTTAAAAAAAAACAAATAACTTCAGTGCAAAGGATTTCTTTTTCTTCTTTTTTAAAATTGTGGTAAAATACCCATAAAATTGACCATTCAAACCATTTATGAGTGTATAATTCAATGGCATTAGTTTATATTTGTAATAATGTACAACCTTCATCACTATCTAGTCCCAAAATTTTTCATCACCCCAAGCAGAAATTTTGTACCAATCACTCTCCATTCCCCCGCCTCCAGCCTCCGTAACCTCGAATCTACTCTCTGACCCTATGAAATCACCTACTGTAGACATTTCATGTGAGTGGGATCATATATTTGTCTTTTCGTACAAAGGACAGCCTTGCTAAACTACAAAAGTGATATATATACATATATATATATACACACATATACATATGTATATATATATATATATATATATATATATCTGCTGCAAATACATCAATCAACACGTGAATGTGTAATAAAAAGTCGATGTCCCAAGCTCGCCTTGCCCCGCCTCCCCGCTCCCCCCTCCACTCTCCAGAGGTCACCACTGACAGCCGGGGCATGTCCCTCCCTGAGCTTTGCTACGTGTGAGTGCTTACATTTCGTGATGGCTTCTGAAAACGTTTCTGGAATCAGACCCCTCAGATGCGTGACATTGGGAAAGTTATTTTGTGCCCTCAAGCCTCAGCATCTGCATTTGTAAAACGGTGTTGCCAACAATACCTTGGTTGTAAGCATGAAAGGAGACAAGGGTTTTAAAAGCACCTAGCCCGGCCCTGAATAAAGAGTAATAACTCATTAAATGGCAGCTATGGACTACATGGGGCTTTGGTTTTGAAAAGCAAAACTGGGACCACATTATCCATGCTGTTCTGCCACGTGCTTTGTAAAACTCGTTCCTCAGTAGCGCCCACGCCCCTACCCCATCCTTTCTTAAGTGCGGCACACTATGGCAGGACTGTAGTTTGTCTTTGAATCATGTCCCTCTGATATTCCCATTTTAGACTCTAAAGTTAATGGAGCTTGCCATTCCGGAGCCCACGCTGTTCCCAGGTAGGTCAAAACCACCCCAGGATTCCAGGAACAAGACAACAAGGAGATGAGCCATTGGATGAACTCCAACTGTGTTCCAGGCACGTGTCGGAGGCCTGGTCCCTATGACCCTGTCCTGCCCCTGCTGGGAATGACCCCCAGGGTGGACGGTCCCATCCACATGGATGGGGCCGACACCTGGCAGGTGGTGTGGGCAGCTGAAGAACTCCCCACCCCATAGCAATGCCCTGGGCCATGGGCCAGCCCCTAAGGCAACCCACCCGTCTTGGTTTATTCGTTTCCTCCTGTCTAATTTTGGTCCAAGAAGCGGAGACGAGAGAATAGAGGGAAGATCACCTAGTGAATGGGGACTTGGAGATAATCCCTTTCTTTCTCTAACTCTAACTTCACCTTTGAGTTTCAGGGGTGAGGCTGAGAAGCGGGGTCTTTGGTTTTTAAGTGAGTAGGATTTCACTGAGAAGGGAACCCACAAGAAACAGAACCAGAAGTATGGATTAAAGGCAAACGTGCCTCAACGCCTTCTGCCGTCTTCCCGATGTCTCCTGTGGGACGAGGGGAGGGCCTCCGCCCGAAGGAAGGTTCAGGTTCGGGTTTTCCAACACTCGATGCCAGAAGCTGTTCGTGTTGAATGTAAAGAACCGGAGCAAGGACAGTCTGCAGCCCACAGGGTCCTGTGGAGATGGGGTCTCCTTCCCTGTCTGGTCAGCGGGACAAAAGCCCCATCCCTCCCGTGAGATCCCGGCGATTAGGACCCAGTTCCTGCCCTGCTGCCCCAGAGAGCAGGCTGGCGGGCCATTCAGTAGCTGGGTACTGTCCTAACTCTGGTTAAAAACGGTTTCGCATTCCAGGACTAAACTGCCCCTACTCAAGTAATTCACCAGTCAATTAAAAAAACATAGAAAAGTCGAGTCAATTAGCTTCTTCCTTTTCAAACAACACTGAATTAATTTACATATTGGTATCTAAATTCCAACTCCAAACATATAATCCAGTTGCATCAGCCAGCTTTATATTTCAAGTTTATAGGCTTCAACTACTTTTAATGAAAGTCCAGTGAATGAAGATACTCCCATTACACAGCGACATTTTTCTCAAGTGGCCAAGGTCCTAGGAAGCAGAATTTTCCCAGACTCTTCTTGTCAAGAGTTGACTTTTTTATTGCCTGGAATTCCATCTATTCTCTTATGTTTTAAAAATTCTTCCCAGTCTTGCCAGTCATAGCTCAGTCCCATTAACCCCAGGAAATCTTCTCCATCTACTCCAAACCATCGACTTCTTCTTTTGATTATTCTGGACAACGCTGTTTGGGGAATGGGCCCTTTTCCTCACTGGTCTTGTTCTGTTGGACTGGAAGAACCATTGATCATGTTCCGTCTGTATCCATTACATGTGCTAGAGTCATCCTGAATGCATAGACCGAACTCAGTAAATACTTGCAGGTTGTAATCCAGAGTCAATAATAAGAGGGGGGAAACAAGATCCCCACTTGGAAGAAGAAAGACAATGACCACTTCGCTTTTATCCCCAACAATGAAATCCCTGGGCAAATGCTTTGTTTTGACACAGCAATCTTAAATCAGGTCACGGAATGTCAAGAAAGGATATCGCTTATCTGGTGATCTGGCTGGGTTTGTCTCAATTCTTGCAAACCATGACTTGAAATGAGCTAGGTTAGTAAATATTTGTGAGCTCAGACAGGACCTGGAAGAGGAGCCTCTTGTAAAGAACAAACATAGATGCTGGTAAACTTCAGGTGAGAAAACTAGGCAGAGAGAGAAATGGTCCATATAGAACAGTCTTACCAAATGGAGTTGGACTTATTTATAAAAGGAAAGGTTTGGACAGGGAGAGCCACGAGGAAATAGGGTTAACTGCCTCTTACAATCATAAACACCTCACCACAAAGGACATTTAAATAGCGACTAGACTTCTCTCTTTACCTCATGTGAAAGCACATTCAAGAACGGGGGAAGGACGGAACCAAGGGCACCAGGAATACGTTTCAGATCCAATATAAAACTTTTACGGGACCTCTGGCAAGGGCAGGTGTGCACCAAATGTGCGCTTCGGCCCTGTTCTGGGAGGGTCAGGAATGGGTGCCTGCTCCCCACTTCCCGGTTCCCCTGAATCACAGCAGATCTCTCATAAGTCTGTCCTGGCTCTGAGACCCTTTGAAGAGCCTGTGATGTGCCACTTTTACCAGGTTGTCACAATGTCATGCAGTTATGACCTCGAGAAAGTCCCTTCCCATCCCTGAGCCCTGGGGTGCAACTCTGGGGACTGAGGACACCGAGTTAGACGGGCCAAGGTCCTCCCTGACGGGGCATTTCGGGATTTCATTAACATGTAGGAATCAGAGCTGGAGGACAGCTTAAAAGTACTTCAGCTCAAACACTTCAACTCAAGGAATCCTTTAATGAAAAACATACATTTTTCAGCCAATCTGTTATGAACATCAGAATACAGGTTAGGGTTTTTGGTGGAAAATGGCTTCAAAAGAATACAATGTGTTCAAGTGAGCATTAGACAGGAAGAATGGGAGAGACAGGTCTGGGGACCTCCGACCTGGGACAGGGCTCTGTGGGGAACAGGGGACCCAGAGTGGGGGGCGGCTTACAGCGAGGACAGTCCCCAGGCAGCCCCAGTGAGGGCCCAGTCCCTCCAAACCTGCCCGAGAGGAAGTGGATGGAAAAGGGGGCCCGGCCAGGTGGTTTCTGGGCCGCCTCCCATCCTTGTGTTCACCCCTGTGTCAGTTTCCCTGGCTGGACCCTTGATGAGCTGTCCCCTCCACCTCACACCAGGGACTCCCCTCCTACCCACTGCAGCGGGGCTGTCCGGGGCCTCCCGGGGCTGACATGCATGCAGCTGCCAGACACACCAGGCCCTAGAGACCCCCAAGGGCCTCCTTAGGAACAAACCCCCATCAACCAGGAGGAAGAGCTGGGGGAGGACGGACCTCACTTTCCTGGCCCCTGTGGGACCCTCCCTGAGCTCTCTTGGGCGGTTCCCAGGGGGGTGGAGCCTATTTTCCCACAGCAGTCCTCCCCCATTAGCCCTCCCCCATTAGCCCTCCCTGTCACGTGCTCCCTGAACCACCCCCTAAACTAATTACTTGTACCTGAACCTTTGTCTAGGGGGACACTGTCGGAAGGACCACGGGCTAAGACATCCACTGAATGCAACGTCTACCGTTGGGACCCGCTGGGTACAGCCCCGCTGCTGCACCCCCTTTTCGGGCCCTGGGGGGGTAAACAATGGCGGGGCTCGAGAGGAAGTCGTTGGGAGAACCAATGCCTGAGTACTGCGCTCACCCCCCACCCCCACCCCGGGCATTCATCTCTGTCTTCTTTTTCAAATTTGATTTTAAATATTTACAGCATCATACATCTTCCCCACCAGATATTACTAATGAACTGTTATTGTCTGCAAAACCGACCGGATGAGTGATGGCCAACTTAAAAAGAGCATCAATGTTTTATTCGTAAAATAGAAGCTGGAAACAGAAAATGCTTGCGCGTTTTTAGGCCCTTCATCATTATGATTATGGATCCTCCGGTAGAGAAGAGGCGGTTAGCAAAACCACACAGAGCTGGCGGCTCCGTGCGGCACCCGGAAACATTTTATAAACATGTAAATGTCTGTTTAACTCAGTAAGTAGGGCAAATTTCAGGAACATACAAATTTTCAACCTGTAAATGTCAATAAAGAGGAATGTTAAGTGTGTCATGGACAAAGAGAAAACACACTCCGGCCTGTCCCGCCTGAGGGGGGTGCTATGCACCCCTCCCACATAGTAGCTGGCACTTCTGGTTTCAGGTGAAAACCCGGGGACCCTGGTAGGCATTTCCATCAGCCTCCTCGAGCTCGCCTGCATCCCACCCACTTTGCCCTTCCTCTCGCACTGCTTGCTCACGGCTGTGACCCCCGGTCTGCGGCTCCTGTTCCGACTCTGGAAGGCAACAGAAGGCACCGAACAGTGACCAGACTCTGGGAGCCACACAGACCAGCGTTCGAAGCTCAGCCGGCCTAACCTACCAGCTGTGTGACCTGGGGTGCACCACGTACCCTCTCTGAGTCTCCCTTTCTTTATGTTTTAGGCAGAGATGAGAAGACCCACCTAATCTGCAACTCTTCAGTACAAGTGGCTGTTTATTGCCCAGCACGAAGTACAGGAACAGTCTCCGCTGGCTCTTTTGTTACAAACGAACCTGTGTTTTTAAGTGTTTTACACTTGCCAAATGTATTGCCCTACTGCAGGTGTTCCAACCTAGCTGAGATCATGGCGTTCGAGTGTGAAAGCGCTTACATCATGGATTGAACCAGCAACAGGCTCTTTCCACGGCACCCAGCAGGGGCCTGGAGTCCATGCCCACTGCATGCCTTCCTGGAGGCAGCAGCTAGCACATCCCCTCGAGACGCCATTCTGCTGAGCTGAAACGCCAAAGGGCGAGGACCCTCTGGAGAACTGAAGCCTTGGCGCAACCCTAGACCGAGGGCCGGCACCTGGGGCTCCCTCCCAGAACTGCCGCTGGGGTCACATACACGGCCCGGAGTCCCTACGAGTGTGAGCCTGGGGTCTAGCAGCATTGGGTTTGAAATGTGGCTTTGCTATTTTCCTAACTATGTGTCTTGGGAAAATGTGGATCAGAAAAGCCCGCATTCCTAACGAGATGGAAAACTGAAAGAGCAAGGGGCAGTTTGAAGGGAGAACGTCAAGAGGACGAGGCTTAAGAAAGGGAGCCTAGCCTTCCCACAATTGCCTGTCCTCGCTGGGTCCCCACGGGGCCTCAGGACCCACGGCCTCGTTGCATTCTTCTCCCCGAGCTTCGGTCCAGGCCACTCTCATTTGGAACGAAGGATGCTCACAGGACACTACTCTTCATCTGCATGGTCCTCAGCGTTCGGCGTGCCTCTGATGAGCAAGCTGCCAGCGCCCTTCTCTCCTTGCAGGAAAGAAGATCAATAAACCTCTTACTCAAAAGTGCTTTCCTTCCACGCCCCATGACCTGACATAGTCCTTTCCCCAGAAGCCTTTTGGCCTGGCCAAAACCTGTTGCCTACCTTCTCCCTTCTCAGGGACCTGGGGAAATGAACTTTGCTTTCTAAAGACATGGGTTCCAGGAGAGAGACTTGTGGGGGTGGTGGCCGGCAGGTCTCCCTGCCCACAGGTGCACCGCGCCTCGAGGGGGTGGTCACTATGCAGCTAGAACTCAATAGGGAGCTAGGAAGCCCAAGGTTCTCAGCCAGCCACCTCACCCAGCCACCCTTGTAACTAGACACAGATTTTGCCACAGCACCTTTGGGTTTTAACTCTCATGGGTTTCTGATTATAAATCATCAAGGAAATTCTAACTGGGTGGCCGTGCTCATACAGTTAATTGAGTCATTTTTTTCCCCAGGATGTCAGCTTTTGCTGCTATTTCTATTCCGAACACTGACTCATGCTGTTAATTTAAACTGTGTATGTAACTGGAGATTTCATTACCTTTGGCTTTCTGTCTTGTCCTAGAATATTTAATTTCATAACAGAAAGAGGAAGGTACAAAATACGTCTACTCCTTGCCCTCAAGTCCTTCGCTTGCACAAGTTTCCATGGCTCAGCTGGGGGAAATCTCCCTGAGGCTGCTTTCCACCTTGTAGCGGCCGGAATGAAGGCCACGAGCACCTGCAGGCGGTTCCTGCAGGGGGGCCAGAATGCGGACCCTGCACCCACCCAGACACTGCACCGGCTTATCAGTCCTAAGATCAGAGACTGAAGCTGGGTGATCGCTAAAGCACCTTCCAGTGTTGATGTTCCAGAAAAACCACCCCGTGTTCACCCTCTCCTGAGTGGGGTCTGCACAATACTAGTTGACTCCTTCACCAGGTCACTCAGCAAGTACTCCCTGAGCATTCTCTCGGTGCTGTGGTCTAGCTAGGTCCTCAAAAAGCTGCAAATTGTAGTGTTTACGAGAATGACGCCAGTGGACGAAGGCAGATGCCTGAATCCTGGCTTCCCATTATTTATTAGCTACAGGGACTCAGACAAGTCACTCCACCTCTCTGTGCCACCATTTCCTGTCTATAAAATGTGAAGTAGCCTGCCTCACAGAGTGACTGTAAGTACTGCTGAGTTACCCCAGGCAAAGCGCTCGGCACTATGCCTGGCATGTGGCATGTGTTAAGTTGTTTTTGTTGTTCTCGTCTGAGTGAGCAAAAGCCAACGCTGTCCCTGTCTTTATAGAGCATCCAGTCTTATACGGGACACAGGTGGTAATCACTCAAACAAAGAGAAAATAGCAATTATGGCAAGGCTTACACATACTTATGTTCTATGAGAGCCTCTAATAAGCGTGTTTGTCCCAGTCAGGGGAGGCTCCCTTAGATCTAAAGAATAACCAGGAGTGGCTCCCCAACGTGGTGGAAAGAGGGCTCCAGGCAGAGGGACCAGCAGGGTCCAAGGCCTGTGGAGGGAGAAGGCGGGTAGGACGCCCTGAGGCTGACTCCAGCTGTCACCTGGGAAGGGCTGTGCTTTCCCGCCTCCTCAAAGGTAGATGGGCACACACGATTGTTCTTGCCAGTGGAATGTGACAGTGGACAGCGGGCTCTCTCCGGATCAGCGCGTCCCCACCTGCCATTGCTGATACCTATTGGTCACACAGTCTGAGAAGTCACTGAACCTTTGAGCTTTTAGACGCTGAGCTTTGGGGGTTGCTTGTTGATGCAGCGTGATCTGTCACATCCTGGCTGATAAAGGAGGTCAGGGTAGCTGACAATGAGAGAATAAAGGGATCATGGGCGGAGGCGAGGCCGGGAGCATGTGGGGGCCACATAGTTAGGCACGTTGTAGGCCAAGTTAAGGAGGTCTGATATCACCCTAAGAGCAAGGGGAAATCGGTGAAGGATCTGGGGGGAAAACAGCTGATTCCACATGGAGAAGAGAGACGCCCAGTCAAAGGGAGCTGGATGGATAGACCGTTTGGGCGTCTGTCACACAGGCCAGGCAAGAGATCGTGATAGTTTGGCCAGGTGATGGTGGCAGAGATGGGAAGTGGTAGATACCTTGTATTTAAGATCTATGTAGAAGGTTAAAACCGATGCAATTTTGGCAATGAACTGCCTACGTGTGCTGGAAGTGGGGAGGTGTGCCCCTCTCGGATGGCTGAGCTTGTCCAACCGGATGGGTGACCGGACCACTGACTAAGAAAGGTCCTAATGAAAGAGGAGCCCAAACCAGGGTTTCCATTAGCAAAAGACTTCTAGTTCCCAGGAATGCTGTTTTCGGCAGAGGGCTTATGCTACTATTCGTTTGCCAGTAAGAAAAAAACTCAACCCTATCTGAAAGAGAAGATATTTTTTAATCAATTCCAAGTATTTCATCACTGATACAAAGAAAGAATTTGCTTCAAAAAAGAAACTGTCCTGATTTCACCCAAGGAAAAACATCTAGAAAAAAAAATTCTGTGTCATTTTTGTAGAAGTGGGGGAGTTTTCTTCCCTATGACGTATTATGATAAAAGTATCAGACTTTTTACATTAAGAAATCTGCCTCTTCTTTTTGACTTCGTGGGAAGCGGTAGAAGCAACAGAAGAGGCGGCAGAGGCTGTGTCTGAATTCCCGTCTTCCCCTCGCTGGAGGGTGATTTGGGGCAAGCTATTGGGCCTGACCGATTCTCTCATCCATGCAGTCAGGGCAGTTAACAGCCAGACCGCAGGTGGCTGTGCAATTTAGATGTGATAATATATGTGAAGCACTTGGTGTGGTCCCTGGGACACGCTCAGTTTTCCTTCAGTGTTGCCATTTTCCTAGAGCGACTGTCTCACCGGGATATTTACAGGAGTTTGTTATAGAAGCTCGGACCCTGGATAAGCCCATCCTCGACTCTTTCCCCATGGAGACCTGTTCAAAATGCTCTAGCGGTCAGAAACAGGAGCTAGTTAGGCTTGTAGGCTCTGCTTCAACTCCTCCGTGCAGAGTTCGAAGCCGGGCCGGGCAACGGCGCTCACGCCAGAGAACTGAACGAGAGCTCCGGCTTCCCGTTTCCCCCTGAATCTGCGGCAGCTTCAGAAGGACCAAAAAGAGAAAGATGGAGGCCAGTCCGGACACGGGGGTGGTCTCCTCCCAGGTGTGCCTGCTTCTTGCAGACGGCCCCGCACGAGGAGGACGGCATTTCCGTCCCCCGCTGCCCAGAGGGACCGCCCAGCTGTAGCACCTGGGCCCGTGACATGGCCAACCAAGACTCGCTGCCAGATCTTCTATAATTTTGAAGCGCCGTTGTACAAAAATGCCATTTCATGATCCCTGTGACAACTGTAATATAATGTGAAAACACCAGCAATTCCTATTGGTGGAAAAATTACAGGTACCATTAGTACTACTGTGGTTTATTATGCACGTTAATCATTGTAGATTTCAGGTGGAAGTTAGCCGAGACATCACGTTGTCCCATGCAAGCTCATTCCCCTCTCCTTGAGCTTCTATCCACTTCCGCCCTGCTCCCCCGCTCCCCAGGGATAAGGATCTCTGACTGTTTAGACAAACTCGGCGGGTCACGGTGTATCGTTGTAGTGTATGTCATTTATTAGGCATTTACCGTATGTGCACTATATAGGGCTCAGTGCCATAAAAGTTGCCATTATGGCCACAACACACCTGTTAGGTAAGCCCTGTTACTGCTCTCATTTCCCAGACGAGGGAACTGGGCCAGACAGGGCATGTGGAAAGAGACGGAGTTGGGACTTAGAAGCTCTGCCTGTGTCACTCCAGAGCCCGGTGCCACCGGGACTCAGCCACAGCCTTGATTCCAGCCATTCATCCCATCGACAGAGCCAGGCCTGACCACTTTCGGGACAGACCCCTGTACATGATATGCAGGCAGCAGAGTCCCGCCGATCAGCTTTGCAAGGTACAGAATGTCCTGGAAATATTCAAATGTTATTGAGACCTTGTAATGTATTTAAGAATGCTTCAGGGGAAACTAAAACCTCCTAAGAGCACTGCTTTCTTGTTGCCAGCATCAGAGTTACCCCTTGGCTGCCTTTAGCTACTCAATGCCAGTAAAAATAAAAGCCCAAAGAACCTCAGCAGCAGAAAGCTCCCCTCCACAGCTGTCTCCTTCCAGGCTAATGGCACGGAAATCTTTACACCAGCACTTTTGAGGGCTTCCATTTTGATTTACTATTTAAAAAATCAGAATACTGTAAACTTTCAAAGGTTGATTTTCTGATGGCAAGCGAATAGATGAATGGCTTTTTAAATTAATTGTCTTTTTTCTTTTTTTCTCTTTTACTGATTTGTTTTGTTTGAAATCTAACAGCTATTTCACATCCCCAAGATGTTCTCCCAGCTCCGATCTGACATCTAACCAATTTTTGAGTCTGGCTGGGCTTATCCCAGACATAACTACAGATTGTTCGCTGTCAGAGAAAAGATTTTTGCCCCTAGAATTATACATGTTTGTCTCTCAGAGGATGCTCCGAGGAGCAATAATCAATAAGAAAGGGCCGTGTGCTCATTCACAACTGTCAGTGAGTCCTTTCTCTCCAGCTCCCTGCCAGATTTCTTTGAAAGTTAAAAAAGGAAAGAAACTTACCAGTTCTCATTATGCTTGGAGTGGGTTTATACAGGATCATAAAAAATATACTGATGAATTGATACTGAATTCCCAAAGCTGTGTGGATTCTGCTTCTGTTCTTGGGTTATTAGTGTGTACACGGTTTAATTTCCTTCAAAGTCTGAAAGCATGATTGTTCCCATCATTCGATCCTAATCGCCCATCTTCACGTGGCCTTGGTTGACCAGATCAGCTGCCGTTACTCCGAGGAGACAGTAAGGTTTTGGATGAAGCTAACAGAACTGGCCAAATGCTTTTTGTTTATTGTGAGATGAAAGGGAGATGACACTCACTACACTGGGTGATTTACAAGTGGGCCCTTGCAGATGGGCACAGAATTGGGAGACACTGGGCAGTCAGACGTGTGGAAGAGATTTAGGGATGTAATATAGGTAAATCCTACAGCATAGTGTATGTGAACCATGCATGGTACATCCCGGGAATTAATTCTGCTTCCCTCTTTGGTGCAGGTCAGGAATACTTGCCAGAGGTGAGGCAGTGTGAGCTGGTTTGTCCCAGGGAAGACTGACGTCAGGTTGGTTCTGATAACTCCCTGGGGCACCTCTGGGTAGCCTCTCTGCAAGGAGCTGTGCAGCCCCACTTAGGACTCCGTGGTAGGACTCTGTAGGTGCCTCCTATAATGGAAGGCACAGAGAGTCCACTCAGGGGCCCTTCTTAGAATTTCCATCATGGCTTCCACAGCACCTGGCACATACAAGGTGCCCCAAATATTTATTCAACAAAAGAAGGTAAGCGTGGAGAAGACATTAGTAACCTGAACCGACAGTGGCCCAGATGACGTCAGATAAACACGATCTGCCTCGTCATCACGTGTGGGACACAGTCACATTTGGATTCTGGGAGAATCTCGTCCATCTTCAATTAAATGGAAAGAATAAACACACTTCCCATTCCCATTTCTTGGAAAACCAAGAGTCCCCCCTCAAAAAAAAAACACGAAAACAAACAAACAAACAAAAACAAAGGAGCGCTCCCTGGAGCTGTTTACCCAGAACGCCACTGGCATTGCATTTGACAAGGCCCTGGAACTGCACAGCTTCCAGAGATCTGACCGTGGAGTTAACCGAGATATGCAGACTTCAATGCCCTGTCCCCCTGCCGCAGTAGGAAAGTAATCTCAAACAGCTTGCCTCTTCCTCTTCCCACAGAGGAGGTCCCGGGGGCTGGGTGGGAGTAAGGAGTAAGCCGTTTCTCGGTACGGACGGCATGGAAGGGGGGGGTGAGGGAAGGCAGGCCCTGGTCCTCCCGGTTTCCTACCCGTGCCTCCTCCCTCCGAGACACCACCTCCCTTCCTACCTCTGGCGTAGGTTTCACTTAAAGCTCCAGTTTCCCCTCCGCCCTTGGCTCCTTTGGCTGGGTGGCTCTCCAGTTACCTCTGAAACATGTCTGATGCTATAGGGTTTATTTTGTTTCTCCCATGACACTGGGGTATCACCATCTCTGCAAGGCTGTTTCAGGTCCCTCCCGTAGTTATCTGGATGCTCCCCTCTGCCTCCTCTCTGACTTGACCTTGAACCCCAAGCCCAGTCCAAGCAAATTTTAACTCAGCTCTGGAGGCACTGACTCAAGATGCTTCTTCCCAACGTCTTGTCCATGCTTTGCCTTCCTCCTACCCTTAGGCTTAGTCCTTTAGAACGTAAAAACCTGGGAAAGACTCTTTTTTCCCTCTG
>PVJI01022253.1:0-25611 GCA_004026765.1 Micronycteris hirsuta | reverse complement strand
GATATTGAGTACCTAAATGCCACTAAATAAAAAACCATAGCTATCAATAGGAAACTATTGAATAACTATGATCTACCACACTGCAAAGTATCAGGAAGCTTTTTAAAGTAATGAATTAGATTTACATGTATGGACCTAGAGCAGGGCATCTCAGTCTTGACTCTTAACACATCAGACCAGAGACGTCTGTGTCATGGGGACTGTCCTTTTCATCTAGGCCTTTTGCAGGGAACCTGGCCTCTACCTTCCTGACAGCAATTTCCCCCTCTCCCCTCCGGTCATGAAATAGCACCACCCCCACCCAGGGTCGGGGGGGCAAAACTGCTCTTAGTAGAGAACTGCTAACCTGGAGTGACAGCCCAGCGATACTACCGTATTTTTTTCTGACTGTAAGATGCACTCACCCCCTAAATTTGGGAGGAAAATGGGGGTGCATCTTATAGTCCGAATGTAGCTTACCTGGCTCGCTGTGGGTGATTACATTGGTGAAATATATGTTAGTTATGTTATTAAATATTTTACATTTTTTGCTTCAAAAATTTTTTTTCCTATTTTCCTCCTCTAAAACCTAGGTGAGTCTTATAGTCCAAAAAGTACAGTAACTGAAATGGCAGGTGGCAAAATATTTAGAGTATGGACCCTCTTTGTTTAGTATGGAAAAAGTGTGTATCCAAACTCTTAGCGATGGTTACATTATAAGGAGTAGGGCTGGAGGAGGAAGGAGGGGGAGCATCTTAAATTTTTCCATTTATAAAAACTCAGAGCAAACTACATAAACTCCAATAATCTGGAAAATCTAAAACGGAAACCTACACATTGTCACAACGGGCTGTAGCTGATGGCTAGGGTGGAATAGCAAAAATGTAAGTGTCCTATTTCTTAGGGATTTCTGAGTTTTCAACGTCCTGTGGAACCCAAGAGAAACGTGCCGCCTACGCCAGAAGACCCCCCCTCCTTGTCTCACCTACAACACTCTCTTTTGCTGTTCTTACAACGTTACTGTCCACTGGCACACGTCCCACCGCAGACTCGTACCGCAAAAGTAGATTTTACATTCTCAGTTCGACCTAATTGTTTGTGAGCATGCTACCACACGTTTAGCTATTTCTCTTCAAAACACACGAGCTGTCTGTCCGCTCTTCCACGTTCTTTTCAAGCTCCCCCTTTGATTGCTTGTGCCACTTCTACCCCCCAGCCCCTGGGCAGTACGCTATCTCGTTCTTACTTTTTACTCCCCATTTCCACCTTGTAAAGTGCTTTTTAAAAGTCTGAAAGGTTTTAAAACATCTAAGATTTCCAGAGTACATTTACACGACGTCTTTCAGTTCTGACTATATACCACCACACTGGCTAACCGGCCGGGCCATTCAATATGAAACTATGACTTACACGGTGTTCTCACTGACAGAGGAGTTACTTTGTTCTCTTGGCCCTAATGTCTATGAAACCCAGCACGTGCTGACGCGTAGTCAACTCATCCCACACCCAGAGCACTTCAGATGGATCCTGGGAAAACGTCTCTTCAAAGATTCAAGTTCCTTTAGGACAGCCGATTACTCCCAGCAGCCCTGGGGAATTTGGTAGTCCTTAACAGAGCCAATCACTTTCCATAACAAAGTAATCTTTAAGAGATGTCTCCTTTGATCTTAGGATTTCCACTTAAAAAGAGTACGATGTCAACTCTGTTTAAAGATATGTATTGTGCACCTACTATGTGCCAGGTGACAGGACCCAATATATCGATGCTCCTATCTTTGAAAATGACCTTGTCATTCTTTTAACATTCCTCTGAACTCAGCATAATTTAGAATGGACCAATACATTTACTATGACAATGTGAAGGCCAGAAGAACTCACACATACTCCTTCAAAAGAGCTCACGATTTCTTCTACTAGAAATCACATGATAAGGAAATGTGCACCATAAGTTCATTCATTCTTAGGATACAACCTAAGAAACACAATGCCTGTTTCTAAGTCATTCTCAGTTATTAAAATTAAATCTTGAAATGGTATCAATGATCACTGACAGGCAAAGCCACTAGTGAGTTACTAAGAGGTGGCCGCTGTCCTAGCCAACAACAAGGGTTGGACGCTGGTAGCTTCGTTGACCCCTTTCACATGTACCCTTCATATGTGGGGTTCAGGTGCATTGTTTTCTGGATTGTTCATCATTTGGGAACACCCCTCCTCTCTTCCTGGTCTCACGCTGTCCTCTAACTGAGGATATCAGATAAGAGTTTCTCAACGGCCACAGCACTGACATTTTGGTCTGGATAATTCTTTGTTGGGGGAGGGGCTTCGTGAGCACCTCTCACCTCTACCTGCTAGATGCCAGGAGCCTCCCTCCCCGACCATGTTGTGATAACCACAGCCATGTCCTGACAGTGGTAAGTGTCTCCTGGGGGAGGGGCCTTCCCCTCATTTGTGAACTACTTCACTGGACAAATGCAAAGGAAATCATCTTTGGGGGGGGGCGGTTCAGGGGGAGTAAGAAGGGGAGAACACGCCCAAAGCCTGTATCTTGTCTGCATAAATGGGAAACATGTGCAGGGACAAGATTCAAATTGCAAGAAATACTGTGAAGAAAATAAATAGGTTATTCAAAAATGGATATGAAGGTCTCTCAGAGATCTGACATCTGAGCTGCTATCTAAAGGATGGGAGGGGCCAATCGTGAGAGGGGGAGGAGCGAATTCCAGGCGGAGGGAACAGCATGTGCAAAGTCTGACATGGGGGACAGGGGAGGGGGCCAGTGCCGCTGGGAGCAGGGTAGGCTAGGTGAGGAGTAAAAGGCAGTGGGGTTGCAGAGGTGGGAATGGGCCAGATCACACACAGTAGGGAAGTCAGGAGGGGCTTCCCCAAGGAGGTGACCCACTGAGCTAAGGTGTAAAGGGACAGTAGAAGCTAACAAAGCCAGAAAAGAGGAAAGAGGCTCCGAGGCAGAGAAGAACATGTAAGAAGGCCTGGGGATAAGGACGTACAATCACGGGTGATAAATCAGAGGCCAGTCCTACAGGCCCCCCAAAAGCAAGACCTGCTATGACGCTGGAGAGACAAGTAATGACCATCCAGTGACGGGTCCTGCGGCCCATCCCAGGAAGTGTGGATCTCATTCAGCATTGGAGTGTGCCTCTGAAGGAAAGCTTGGTCTCTATCCGGTTACTCATTCCAATAAACACTGACCAGAACTCATGGGCAACCCATCGAGATCAACGGTACACAACTGGATTAGATATAAATAATGCAAGTGCAAATGTAAACACAGATACATAGCCTAACATCTCAGCCTATGATTTGAAGAGCACCCAAGGATTAATATTTGCCATCAGAGAAGGTCATTCGCGTGGGAAGGTCATGCACCCCTAATAAGTGGTGCATTCATTGCCTTCTGTTTGCCTGTAAGTACAGTTCAACAAGGCCCCAGTGGTTTGTGCATTGCTTGGGGTGGGGGCTGTGTCCAGCTGGGGCTTGCTTCTCTCTCCACCTGATGAAAGAGCCTCTCTCTCTCTCTCTTTTTTTAAACAGGAAACCGAAGAATGGATACTTCTGATAGTGGTCCTTCATTTTCTTACATTGCCCCAAACCCAGCCTATTACTGAACATCAATCATGTGAGTGAACTGTTCAGGTCAGAATCATTCTATATTCAAAAGGAAACTTTAGCTCACTAGCATAAATAAAAAACTGGGGTCACCAGGGATCGATGGAAGGTCAGAGAAATATCAAGGGGGAAAAATAACACCGTCAAATACAGGGCCCTGCCCTAGGCTCTGGGCTGGAGTTTTGCTTTGTCTTACGCAGAAAGAACAAAAGAAGGGTGTGCAGGGCTGATCAGCCCCACAAGGAGGCTTCCTCCTTGACTTCATCAAGGCTGAAGGAGAACCGAAAGATGAAAGCAGTCCTTCCTGGGTCAATCACGGCGGTACTGCCGTGCCCACACTTTGTATGAGACATGGGGGGCCTGGGGGTGAGGGGGGGAAGGAGACAGTTTGCTCCTATTTCCTAAACCAAGAAAATGCAGCCTCCTGTATATAGTCAAATCTTTCTCTCATTCTTTCAGGCCACCGCCTCCATGCAGTCCTCCCTCCCACCACTGGCATCCCCCTGTACTTCCTGCAAGATACAGGCTTTCAAAAAATTTTTTTAAATTTTAAATAGCACCCATTATTATTCTATATCATCTATTTTTGCTCCTTACGATGGTGCTTCCTTCCATCTGGGTTGATTTTATCATAAGAAATGTTTAAAATCTATACACAAATGTGTTTCAATGTATGTCCCACATACTTTTACAAATAATGATCCCATGTTAGGTTCTCATAATAGAAGATAATATCTAGTTAAGAAGCAAATAACCCAAACACATTGAGTGTGACTAAATACATTTACACTGTGCTAGTTTTTAAATCAATACTTCTTGAGAAATGAAGTAATTAGACAATTAGTAAAAATAAAATACTTTCTATTCATAAATACCAAAGGACTACAAATATGAACACAGTAATGCTATGCTCAATTATTTAGTTCTGTCCAATAGCAATGTTAAAATTTTATTTCCAAATTAAAAACAATCAATAGTGACGCAAAAGTACTGTATTCCTAACCCCGACAGATCTTGAAACAAACAGCTATGCAAAATGCGTACCAGTGATAATTACAGACCTACATACCACAATGTGTACCTTCATCAAATATCTACACGGAAATAGATCATTTTTACTTAATAACTACTCTCAGGGTTATAATCAAGCATACCTACACACGGACGTTTTATGAAAAACAGTCTTCCCAAAAGTTAATTAATAGTTTCTTAACAAAATAAAATTTTCAAGAGTTTACCATAAAACACTTAATGGTATTTTACTCATATACCCTATAACTCCTTTGTTTTAACAAGAAGCCAGCTCCATGCTCATTATTTCATTCGGTCCTAAATTAAAATTTCATAAGGAGGAATTCCATTTTTACAGCTGTTTATACTTGAAAGCCCTGCCCCTCCGGTTTTATTTAGCCGTCAAGGTATGCTCTTCATAACAAATTAAATATTCTTTTCATTGCCCTTGCATTCATTCATGTATCCAACCAATAAAACATTTATGGAGAACCCAGTGTTTTCCAGCCCAGGCTCTCTTCCAGGCTCGGGGACGACAGCAGCCGGTGAGACAGGTGAGGGACAGGGCGCACAAAGGGGACCATTCCACAGGGTGACAAGTGCTGGGAACCAAAGAAAACTGGGCGAAGGTGCAGAGAGTGAGTCTCATCCCTCCGAAGAAACGTCTGACCCACCACGCCAGTTTTATTCGGGAACCTGAGTGACATCAAGCGCTGTCTCTCCTGTCCCGGAACCGCTAGGAAGCACTGGCAACGCTATGGTAGAGTGGATAGCTGTAGGTGGCGTGGTAAAAGCGAGATACAGGGAAATAAATCACAGCCTAACTTCCTCACAGCCCTTGTCCTTGAATGTGGTCCATCGAGCAAGTCATCACGTGGCACTTCCCAACAGCGAGCTGGGTTTCCGAGAGTCTGGAGCACACGCCCCCTCTGATAGATGGCCCTAAAGTTAACTCAGCCTTAAAGACAGCTCTCCTGTGTTCAGGGTCAGCAGGCCAGGGATGAAGAGCATTTATTTTAAGGTATATATGGTAGAAGGTTATTTGGTCTTCAGCGAAAGAAGAAAGGTAGCTGTGCCCTGGCCGAGTGGCTCAGTTGGTTGGAGCATCATCCTGTACACCCAAATGTATGGGTTTGATTCCCAGACATGGCAGGTACCTAGGTGGTGGGGTGGGGTTGGGGGGCAGCAACCACTGAATCTCTCTCTCTCTCTCTCTAATCGATAAACATATTCTCAAGTAAGGATTTTTTTTTTCTTTAAAAGGTACCTCGTACAAATGTCTGTGGCCTGGGCTTCTAAGGTAGTCATCAGATTCTGTGACTTTTTGTAGTACGTGAAAGAAACACTGGTAATCAAGAAAACAATTTTAGGCCCTGGCAGAATAGCTCAGTTGGTTAGAGCATCATCTTGATACGCCAAGGTTGCAGGTTCAATCCCCAGTCACAGCACATACAAGAATCACCAATGAAAGCATAAATAAGTGGAACAATATATCAATGTGTCTGTCTCTCTCCCTCCCCCTTCCTCTCTCTCTAAAATCAATATATAAATTTTAAAAATATTTTTAAAATTAAAAAATTTTATATGTAGTGTAATCAGTCTCTAATTATTAGAAACAATATATAGCACTTAGTAGGTGCTCAGTAAATCATTGGAGAAAGTTAACACAGTTTTTCAATTTTATAATTTAGGCTTTGAACAGATCGTCCTAAGTCTGTTCGAGCTCAGTTTTTTGCTCACGTCAGTCATGCCTTTTCTACTGTTCACTTATAATGAAACTATTTGATCATAACTTGACCACAAATAAACATTACTGAACTAATCATTCAATCTACATGAGATCAGCGGTGCCCGGATGGCGAAGGAGTCACCCAACGGGGTTCAGTTCTGCAGACGCTCCTGACGAAGGCGACGAACGTGTTCGTAATAATAACGGCTTGTTTAATAGAAGGTTCCAGGCATTAAACACATTAACGACCCATGAAATAACTGTTTTATCTGTAACACATTAAGCAACATTACCAAAACAAGGTATTAATTGAAAGTCTGCAATTTCTCTTAAAGCAACATTTTTAGGGTAGAAACGGCATGCTAGTTATTTTGTCAAGACAAAAAGAATTTACCCTCAAAATCACAGCCACAGCAAATGGTTTTATGAAAAACAAAAATTTCCAACCGAAGCCTGCTATTTTAGATACCTTATTTTTATATATTTCTATTTTCTTCTGATCGTCAGAAATGAGACCTATTTAGATTACAACTTCAGTGTCTGGTGAATGTTTTAAAAGCTTCGAGTTTTCTTCTCTGCATACTTATCTTCAGTGGGACTTTTCTCTCTCTCTTTCTCTTTACTGAACAGGTACGAAGATGACCATCCTGGAATACACCTCCCTCACTCCCATCTCTTTTCAATTTTCTAATGCTATGTTTGACATGACGAGAGCAGCCGTGTGGCTCTTTCTAAACATGTGTGCGACCACAGTTAAATCCAAAGCAGTACCAAACAGGACGTCAGTCTCCCAAACACAACCTACAATGTGTGAAGAAAAAGTACGTGCATTATCAGTGTGTTTTATAAATTCTCCTTTGGGGGGGGCACATAAAATATCAGACGAGAGACAATTATTTTACTGTCTGTTTCTTGGCGATCAAAGAAAATTTTGAAATTCATCAAAGCTAACCTTCTGTTACGTACAACAGGCTAAGCTGAAAAAAATGTTAACAAGTTCAATTTTCATTCAATCAGCACTACTGCTCTCTGAAATGTTTCATTGCAGGAAAGAAATAAAAATAATCTATATGGTAATTATGAGGATGAATCCCCCAGTAACTTTCAGCTACATGAAAGGTCAGTTCTATTCAAGATATTTTATCAGTCTCCTGCACAGACCTCTGTCCTGTCATTTTAAATCTGAACAGCATTTTATTTTCCCATTTACAGCTACCTGCAGAATTAAGTACTTAAGCCAAATAAGGGAAGAAAAAAAAAAAGAATGTTGAATGCTGGCAAAGGCTATAATAGCATAGAGATAAATCGTTCAGCTGCTCTCTCTCAAGCCTCTAGGGCTGCAGATTTTTCTTCTCCTGGTGCACTGTGGGTATTCAAAACTTGTTCAACATGATTTCATTTCATTTCAGGCACTGCCTGAGAAAACTAAATTACAGAATCAATCATACAGAAGGTCAGAGTGAGACTTCATTACAAGTATTGCATGCTTGCATGAATATCTTTCATTTATGACTGACCCAATATGTCACAATAGCTGTCTAGTAAAAATAATCCACTTTCTGAAATTGATGTACTACTGATGTCAATGCTACTCAGCAGGCTGGGCAGATTATAGAGAGGTGTTAAAAAAAAAAACTCACAAAAAAAACCTTTGGCGTGCTTGTTGTAGATTTTTCGGATTGCAATCTTTTGGAGATTACGATAATTTCCAGATGATCAACTGAACTGACAATAATGCACAGAGGTAAGGAATTTTTTAACCAAGATAGACTGTTGATTTCTACTTGCCAACCACATACTGCTTTCAAATTCACGTCTTCACAACAAGCAAATGCAGGTTTTTCTTTTAAGTCACAAATGCATCGACTTGCAGTTTTTCAACAAGTCATTTTGGAATACCAGAGTATGATTTGCATATTTGGAAATGTGAATGCTAATCCCGTTTTGGACTCATTTTTTTACAGTTTTGTCTTAATATTTTTATTTGACTGTATTTTATTTCTTAAATTTGTATTGAATTTTGGGGGTGACACCGGTTAATAAAATTATATAGGTATGATTCTATAATACGTCATATGTATACTCTATTGTGTTCACCACCCCAAGTCTCCTTCCATCACCACTTTTTCCCCCTTTACCCTTTTCTGCCTCCCCCCACATGCACCCCCTTTTCCCTCTGATAATCACCATACTGTGGTCCGTGTCCAGCAGCTTTGTTTTTTTTTTTCCTGTTTAATCCCTTCACCTTTTTCACGGAGCCCCCCAGCCCCCTCCCCGCTGACAGCTGTCAGTCTGCTCCGTATCTGTGAGTCTGTTTCACTGGACTCGTTTTAATCCCCCTTCTGCGCCCGCTCTGTTTTTAAATATAATGGCATACATTTAAGGAAGATAAACATGTTGTGTTTGTTGCCGACAAAAATGCAGCTAATCAGCAATGTGACAAGCTGTCACTCTTCCTAAAGGAAAACCAAGGAAGCTCTGAAGAAAAGCTGGTTTAATGCAACATAAACAAGCTGGCTTTTCTTATGTGATGGTCTTAATTCACCATAGCAATCCTCGACAGACAGCTACATTCATTTGGATAACACAACTTCTTACTTGCAGAAGGTATGAAATACCCCTGCACAGGGGGAAGCTGAATGCACGAGAGGTAGAAAGTATTATTTGTTATTTTTCTGGTGACCTTCCTGAGGGAAATCTCGGAGGAGCTGCCGGGGTGCATTAGGACGGAGCCAGCCGACTCGGGTACCCGGAGGGAGCTGGATGAGAACCTTGACACAGCCTATTTTTAACCAGGCCTCTGGCGATTCTGAATTCAAGTTTATAGGTGAACATGTCAAGAAGTGCAGAGAACAAAGCCAACGACACATTGTATTCATCATCATTCTGTCCTGGTGCATTTTATTTTTCCCAACATTTGTGATTTAAAACCCCATGACATTTCTTCAAGGTGAAATTCGACTAGAATTTTCAACAAGATTAGTTTGTTTCAAGCCAAAATAAATATCACTCAGGTTCAGCAAAACTTTAGACAGGCACCAATAAATGTGATGAGGTCCAGGGAAGTACCCTGAAAGCAGTCTGCCCCTAGCTAATGTACTTATACTTTTAAAAATCAATGAAATAATTCAAGTGCTGTGGTGATTAGCAATACATTACAAAAGCAGCATTAAAAATTGAGTCCTCTCTCTTAATGCCAGTCCGTGAAAGCATTGTTCTTTAAGTGTATGTGAATATCATAATTATTTTATGATTCCATCTTCAGTTCTTTCCAATATAGTAAATTCAATTGACCATGAAATGAAATTTCATAGTCAAAATGCCTCCTTTACACTTTTTTATAGCAGCAATAACAGTTTTATAGCTTTAAGGGAAAGTAATTCATCAGATGTTTAATTTAAAGGCAGATTCTTATATTATTAATAAATATTTACCAATGTAATAAAGCACACACTTTAGCACACATTATAAGGCCTTTTAACTATTTCTGCAACATTAATGAGCCCAGCTGAGCATCTACGAATAGTGGTGAACCCTGTAACGCTCTTCGTGACTAAACACCCTTTCTATTTTTATTATTTTTCAGGCACCACATTGCAAGACTGATTGGAGAGGAAGAGAGACAGAATCCTTCCCTCCAGAGTCCAAGGGACAAAAATGTAAGAGAATCCAGGGGAAACGACTATTTGCGAAGGCAAGGAATGTCTCTGAATACCGAATGGCTTTTCCCGACTGTTGGCTGCGTTCTTTTCCCACCAAAAAAAGTAAAAATAAAAACCCTGATGTTCAGCTCAAACACAAAAGATCACAGGCAAAGAAAATTATGTTGCCGCAATCCTATTTGGGAAAGTAATCTTATATTTCAGAGAGCACACTGCAATCTCTGCACGCTAATCCACCGCGTATTTTGCAATTGTCTACTGTTATCAGGGGAATTAACAATGAAACCAGTAGATGCCACCGGCGTGGTCCTAATGTGCAGAGAAATATGTAAACAAGCAGTGGGATTTGTTTTTTGTTATACCAACACATCTGTTTCATTTTCCTGGGGTTAAAAAAAAAAAAAAAGTCTTACAAACTATTGATCTTGTTTTAAAATGTCGGCTCAGTACCTCACCTGGAGAGACACAAAGGCTTGATAGACGACAGTGAAAAACAAACAAACCAACAAAAATCCCAGCAGAAGAGTTAAAATACTTAAGCAGATTTACTCTGGTGGTTGCAGACTGTAATTGCTCACTAAGAAAAACAGAACCGAAATGATTGCATTAGTAATCTCGGCTCTCTGGAGTGCCTTGTTCCATGTTTGTGACAATAAATAACACAATTAGGTATATTCCACACGATGACTGAATCTGTATTTTCCTCTGCTGGTTGTAAGTGATTACTCTCTTCCTCTTCTCTGCATCACTGTTTGACGTTTCATTGGAGGTAGGAGGTTATTGTGTATCAGAAACATGACGTGATAATCTGCCCAATGCGACACGCCTAGGCCCCTGATACGGGCTACCGTTTCTAAACTCTCGATCGGGCAACCTTTCCACTCATGTATGCCGCTTTTCGAACCAAAGGCAAGGAAGGTGGGGTGCTTCCAAACCCATGAACCTGACTTTTTGAAAAATCATTTCCAATCGGAAAGATCTTGTGGGGTCACCCTCCTCGTTGACAGGACCGCCAACCAACCTAACGTCCTCTTGTCCAAATACCAGGGACTGATCGGGTCCCTGTGTGTGCCGGGCACTAGCAAGAACCATCCACGTGCGCCCCGGCAGACAGGTATGAGCCGGTATCAGAACGGGAGCCCTCAGACCTTTACCACGAGAAGTGCCAAGGACAAAAAAACACGTTCACGCAACCCACTCGCTGCCTACCATGTGCAGCCCACTGCCGTGGGGCGCGCCGTCTTGGTCCACGAGGTTCCTTGAGATTGTAATGGACGGAAGATCCAGGCTCTGAGGGGGGAACTGGGGTGTGAACTCACTGCCCTGGGAGGGCAAGGGGTCGCTGAGGCCTTGAAAGGGGAGGAGCACGTCCGGAATGCCCAGGGTGGGGTCCGACTCAGGGGGAGGCGTGATCGGGGGGATTTCAAACTCCTCATCCCCGAGGCTGGGCGTGTGGAACGTCTGCGGAAAGGAAACAAGACACGGATCATTTTCACACTCTGTTCCTGTCATCCTGCTCTTCCCTGGAGAGAAAACGATTTTTGCATGAAAACACGACATATAGCCAGGCCAAAGAGTTATTTCTCAAATGAAAACATCTTAAACACAGATTGCCATGTATAAAGTTTTGCCGATCATTCTGATTAAAGATTTAAGTCTCATTATCATATGGTTTTAAAGGCGTATCAGTATTAATAGTTTTTTAATGCGGACTTAATTAGCAACATCTGTCTTTGTTGTTAGTTGGAGCAGCAGCGACATTAGATTTGGCCATATAACAAATTGCCACTTTATTGATATGTTAGTGAAAACAGCTCAAACCGCTCGCGTTACCCACATGCTTCATAAAATGCTGACGATTCTGCGGTGTGCACACGCCACATTAATCCAGAAGTGAACATTACACATATTTACTTGCTGTCACAACATATAAAACTCGTCATATTCAATTTGTGGTTTGCTTTTTCCATTTCCTTATTGACATATTCCCAGGCGCAAGGGATGCTTCTACGGAAATTGTTCCTGTCTAAAACGCAACATTTTCTAAGAGGACTATCATCAGACGTCTATTAAAAGGTTTCAGTGCTTTTATGTAAACTATAAGGAGAGTTATTTCCTTTTATGTGAAGATCTTGATATGGATTTATCAGAACATTTGCTGCCAGTCTTCAACTTCTAAATATGATCCAGAGGAGGAACACAAGAGATACACTGAGAGATGCATTTTAACTCCATTGAGGTGGCTCACCTGGACAAGTGGTATTTCTCAAGACCGAAGAGTAAATCATGCACTGCTTCCTTCATCGCTACTTAGATTCTTAAAGAGACTGTCATAAAATATGGCTTCGTGATGTAAGTCGGGACTTTTTGCTCAACCCTACCAACCACCTTTCTTGAACTAGAACTTGGATTGGGGGCAGGTAGGGGTGGTCAAAGTCTACAATATTATTTTTGGTAAAGTGAAGAGGTTGGGGGGGGCCTCATACTTTTTATTCTTAGCTCAGAGGGTCAAATTTACAGTTCATTTATTATGAATAACATTTTTGAAGAATGAATCGGTGCAAGATCATTTGAATCTGCTGTCATCGGTTAAGAGAACTAATTTAGAGCTGAAAATCCTCATTATTCAAACTGGGAACTGATGATATCATTGAACAAGCACTTGAGAGAAAATAGAAACACACTGAAGGGAAGGAACACGTGCCTCACATGGAGACCCTGTCATCTGTTATTGTTTTATCTCACCAGACATAAAAAGGTCATAAACCACAATCGACAACCAAGTATCTTCAGGTCCTTAGCAGATTCCATATATGGAAACCATTACAGCAGAGTAAACACATGTGAAAGCTAGAAAGAAATATTAGATTTTCTGACATCTGTATTCCAATAACAACCCCCAAAAGGTGTTGCCTTCTTCCTATGGTACCCCAAGTTCCCAAACACAAAGGGATGCATTGGCTGCAAGCGTGCATGGCTAATGAACGTAACCCTGTGGCTGCGTTTGCTGTTATTTTGGCACTAATGTGGTCTAGTAACAGATGCAAGTGTAATTTGTGACTCATTTGCTACCCCATTACTGCTTAATGAAATCTAACATATCACATTAACAATACGGATAAACACTCATTCTTGATATGTGGCATTTGGCTGTTTTCATTACCACTGTAATTAACACTTGAAATATTATTTCAATAAATATTTAAAGTACTTTCAAAAATGGTCAGGGTAATCGTGACAAAAACGAAAACACGAGGCAAACGTGTGAATTTCAAACTCCGACAATCCCGGTCCCCACAGCATTAGCCACGGGGCAATTTCTATGGGAGGGGAATTGGTTTCAGGCACGAGTTCGACTTTACTGCATCAAACCGAAAGTCTTCCTGAATTAGTTTGCACTCATTAAAATGTTAAAAAACCAAATAAATTTACTTTTAATGCAGTGCTTGGGAAATTAGGCACATGCAATAATGTAGTGCATTAACATTTACTCGGGCTTTATTTTTTGTTCAAAAATGATGTGCAGGGAAATCGTTATATAAGACTGCCTTCTAAACTCTGACATAAACACATCTCATGCCAGGCCGGCGAAATCAGGAGATCTTATATAATATGTCCTTAGAGCACACTTTTTAAAAAAGACAATGTAATTTTAAGTTAGGATTTAGTATACCGATATCAAACCTAATAAAAGCATACAATAAAATTATACTACAGTACATAGTCAAGAAAATGCTAAAATCCTTAACCACTTCTAAAAGAAGTAATATATTAAATACAATGCTAAGCATTCCTTAGAGAAAAATGTAACAAACACACTGGTTGTCTGAGATTAGAACGATAACCATGTACGTGGTGGCCTCAACAGCAAAAACAAAAGGCACCGACTGTTTGCACAGTGCCTTATGACCAACACTGGATTCATCATTTAGAGTTTCTCTGATGGTTTCTTGCAGATATTGACTTTCCAGTGTTTACCTCGAACATGTTAAAGTAGTGTGTACATGGTTAAATACCATCTGTACCGAAATGTTCAAAACATTTGTTCCTTTTGATAAAAATGCAAATCTGGAGAACTGTTGTATCAACATACACCAGCCAACGTCTGACACGGTGAATTATCACAGCTGGAATTAAATTGTCTCCGAGCAGCTGCTGGCAGCGGGGCTTTCATCAATGTTTGATTCAAATGTAGGGGAAAAAAATCCTCCAGAATGAAACATCATGTTGTCCTTACAGATGGGGTTCATGTTCATTATCACAAACAACACAGCAGCCCGTGCCAACCATGTCCCCTTCTCCGGGCTGTCTCCTTGGTTAGGGAGCTGATGGTCACTGTGAAAAGGAATTAATCTACACGTACCCTTAATACTGGATTCCCCCTATTTTCTAATAATTTCTCAAGGTTAATTTTTTTCATGTCACTTGCTTCTTTGGACCAAGATCATTGAGGAAGCCATTATGATTGTCATTCTTTGGGGTCAAGCTAGTTCAGTGTGCTGTATTTGAATGTATTTTTATTACGGGAACTGCCCAGAGGTTCCATTTGGACCAATGTCACTGTTTGTTCTTGTTTTAAAATCTTCAATCTCAGGCCCTGGCTGGCGTAGCTCAGTGGATTGAGTGTGGGCTGCAAACCAAAGGGTCACAGGTTTGATTCCAAGTCAGGGCATATGCCTGGGTTGCAGGCCAGGTCCCCAGTGAGGGCCATGTGAGAGGCAACCACACATGGATGTTTCTCTCCCTCTCTTTCTCCTTCTCTTCCCCTCTCTCTAAAAATGAATAAATAAAATCTTTTAAAAAATTAACAAAATCTTCAGTCTCAGAGTCTACCATTTTTCAGAAACAGTTTTGTTGGTCTAATTGAGACCAAGGTTTTTCTGGGGGGGGTGGTAAGTCAGTGAGACAGACAATAGCCCTAAGCCAATAAGTAAGGAGTTCAGTAAAAAACAAGAAGGCACGTGTTCCATTTGCACCAGTAAATTGCAGACACACCCAGAGCTAACATGGTCCTGTCTTTATATTCCCTCAGCTTTCCCAGCTATGACCATATCCATTCATTCATTCAATCAGTATTTACTGAGCACCTACCACATGCCAGGCACTGTACCAGGCTGTGGGGTGCTACCAAACACCGAAACATTTATTCCACATCCCTCGCACCGAAGACCCAAGAAACAGTAACCATTCTGCCACATTGTTTCCCAGATCCTGGCAACTTAGTGAAACTATCCCCAGAACTATGTGAAATTAAAATATTTCCTATTAAAAATTACGTCCATCTTGTTTCCAAACTAACTACTTACCTGTTTAGGTACCAGTATAGTTTGTAATAGAGAGGTGGATTTTATATACTCTCTCATATTACTTTTGTTTGCATACGTGTTTCTTTTTATTGAGAGAGGCATGTGAACTGCTAACCTTCACCGCAGCTTTGGACAAGTGAGAGGGACGGGTCAGGCTATTTTCCTCTCCAACAGGTCTTCCTCATTTCCCCTCCTAGGTCGTTACCTTGCGCCACATCCGAGAAAGATAAATTCGGGACTTGGCTTTTCCCTTCGAGCCTTTTCAATGATCTAAATAACCCACAAAACACGAACAGACGCATTAAGGGAAACACCTACCTCGCTGGCTGCAAAGAAAGCGTTGTTTGCCTCTGCCATATTCATGTAGTCATTGTTAGTTCCAAACTGCAAGGAAACAGATTGTTTCAGGTTAATATGCAAATGAGTAGCGGACTGTGGCGGTTTACTCGCTGGTGGGATTTGGAAAGAATGCTGGCATTGGGAGGTGCGAGAGTGGGTTCCCTCAGAGCAAAGAGGGGCAGTGGCAGCTTCAAAGCGCCATTCTCTCCTGTTGGCTGGTTCCCTCCAAAAATCCAGCATGGAGTTGAGGGAACGCAGTCATTCCAGAAAAGAGTGTTGTCTCTGATCAAGACTAGGAGCAAAGAGAGGTGACTGGCCAACTGGCCACTGGCTAATGTGTTCTTCACGGGACCAGTATTTCTCAGAGGTTAGAAAGAAAAGGATTCCCCTCCCCCCACAAATCACCTTGACACATTTTTTAAAGCATGTTGTGATTTCATAGCTTACTTTTCCAGAACAGATGTCGCAAGTGTGGGTAGGTTAAGATGTGAATTAAAGGGAATAGAATTCAATTCCCAGGACTCAAATTCTATTTTCTAGTGAATGGGGTGTGGCGTGAATATAAATAAATAATAAGACTAAAGAATATTTTTTTTAAATCTCCAGAGTTTAAAACGATATCTATATCCATCAGAGCTGCTGAAAATAGTGATATTTAATCTCTCAAGGTAACATTAAGTGCAAAGAGGTTTAAAAAATAAGCGGGATCCCATGAATACAGCAATTTTTATTTAATTCCCTGACACAATAGTCCATTCATACCATCACAAATAAGACTGTATCAGCATTTCAGACGTAAGCTCTTTACTTCTAGAGACCTGTTATCAAAATGTTAAACTTGGATTTGGGCAGAAATGCGTTTTCAGGTTCGGATGGTAGAAGCAGGCACGTTCGGTTGCTTTCAACATTCTGTTATCAGCCTGGCAAGATGGAAAGGCTCTGCGAGCAAAATTAGCTGGCGTTATATTATTTTCATGATTTTTCAATAGTAAAAAGGATGCCCTCGTCTTTACAGAGTGTATGATTTCCTTCCTTTAAGGCATTAAATAACACAGAGGTTTGCTCTCCAACGGGTGAAATGTATATATCCATTCTTCAATATATAAATAGAGCTAGTAATGATTTAAAGTAGAAGGCATGATATTCCCAAGGCCAGGGGTGGGGTGGGGGAGAGAAAGGGAGACTAAATAGAACATAGATATAAATCCTCACAACGAACTCACCACCACTTCTTTCCAGGGCGGGGGGGTGGGGCGCTCTCTGCCCCTGATCTGAACCCCTAAGACCCGTGCCCAGAAGCAGGACTGACACGCTACACTTTATCATGTCAGGGACCCGAGAACTGAATGGGGTTTACACACAAGACGCTAATGGTTCCAGAACGCCGGGTTGGTCCACAGAAGCACAATCCCACCCAGCCACAGCCACACCTCCATACACACTCGTACGATGAGCCCCCTGATGCACTTGGACAAATATCTTTACAAGGATTTCCGAAAGATGGATTTGTCTGTGCTTAAGAAAGGCCTTTATCTGGTTTCTTGGACACCGTATGATATCAAAAACAAACATATAGTCATCTCCCCGCTATCAAGTTGTAGACACTGAATATGCGAGTCTTTTGTATGTCCGCCGTGCCTCAGTAAAGTGGTTTACACATGACCTAAAAATTAAAACTCACGAGCGGGTACGTGTGCAAACACATGCACACGGGAACAAACAACATTCAGGCACATTTTCCCCATGTTTCTACAATGTTAAAACTATGCAAGAAGAAAGTAGATTCTGTATTGGAATTCTTGATGAATGAATGATCTTAGAAGTCAAATCTCAGGCCTCCGTTCCTCACGGTCTTTATAAATATTTCCAAGAACTTGGGTCACAATGTGTATTTCACGCACCAAACCTGGCTCCCCAAACCACCAACCGCCTGCATCTCCGCGTTAACGTTATTTAAATGTAGGTTTTGTCGGGGAGTTAGAAATCCATTTAAGGCCAACAGCTCATTATCAGAGAGTATTTTTTTAAGATTAAACTCACTTATTATCTAATAGCATCTAAAACAAAGAAAAATAAAATGGCTATTAAACTAAGGGCCTAAACAATTCAAAAAACAAATTAAGCTGAGAGTGAAATAAGAACTGGGTTAGAAACCCTCTTCTGAACAGTTAGTATGCGAATGTAATTACTGAAGAAACTACAGCTAATCAGCTGTGAATTGTATCCATTAATTAGTATTTGCCCTGGAGAAATGAGAAAAACCAGGAACGAGGCAGGCACCTCGAGTGAGCCAGGCGTACAGTCCAGCCGGTGGCTCCAGGGGTCCAGGTCATTTGAAAAGCTCTCACCTGGAGGACTGAGCTGGCCTCACAAAGCGCTCCCTGCGTATCTTCTGTGTCTGTCCAAGGCCTTAAGTAATGGCTTTTATTTGGAAACACTTGGCCCTCGGGCTGGAAGAGCTATCAGTCCTTTAAAATAGAAGCACAGGTCTCTATTATCTTGGGCATAAAACATGTTCTCTACAAAGATGGCTTCAGATGCCGATGTGTTCCACGCAGCCATCTTCCTCCTGCCCAGGCGGCCAGGACCCTCGTTTAGGGCAGTCAGATGAAATACAGGACAGGAAGCCCAGTTCAATTTCACTTTCAAATTAACAACTTAAATTAAAAAAGTATAAGTATGGGCCATGCACTATTTGGGATATACTTAGACTAAAAAAGTGTTCCATATCTGATTCGAATTTAGCTAGGTGTTGTTTTTTGTTTTTGTTTTTTTAAAGATTCCATTTATTTACTTTTAGAGAGAGGGGAGAGAGAAAAACATCAATGTGTGGTTGCCTCTCACGCACCCCCTACTGGGACCTGGCCTGCAACCCAGGCACGTGCCCTGACTGGGAATTGAACCAGCGATCCTTTCGTCCGAAGGCCAGTGCTCAGTCCACTGAGCCACACCAGTCATGGTATAAATCTGACCCCCACAATTGGGATAGTTACCCTAATCACGTTGGAAGGGGCGCCACTTTCCAGGTAGCTTACCTTATTGAGTAATGTTAGCCTAATTTCACTTATTTTCAAATGCGGCCCATGAATCTGCTTTACTTGTTTGTGTGAGAACAGGCTGGATTCTCAGAGAAAAAGTGACTCTTCGGGGACAGGTCTGTAATATAATGACCTCTGAACAACTAACTTCAACTACATTGTGTATGATTAAATTTATGTTCCAAGAAACAGTGACCTTGATAAACACATGACATTACAAAAAATCCTGGGTCTGTAAGGGAAGGGGCCTTGACTGTGTTTTCCGCTGGCACCCCCAGAACTGACGACAGGGCCTGGCGCATTGTGGGCGCTCTAAGACCTGGGGAAGGGAGGGAGGAAAGGAGGAATCCCACTTTATGTCAGTGTCTCATCATCCTAACTGGATGTAACTGGAGTAACCGCATCACTTCCGTTTTTATGATGAGAGCGGTGATGATGACGATGACGATGGTGATGAAGATGATGATAATGATGTGTTTGCTCAGGAACGCCTTCTACCTACATTATTAAGCTTTCCTAAGTGCAATGAAGGGTAATTTGTTTTCCCGACCACCAGTTAGATAAACGTAATTACTATCTCCGTTTTCTAAAGCAACAGACGGAGAGTTCTAGGGGTCACGCTGCTTGTCCCAAATCAGATGCAAACATGGAAGTCTGACCTCCATCCTGCCTCCCAATCCATATCACTTATAACCCAACACGCACAAACTTGACTTTTTTGCCGATCAATTCCGTTCTGAAAGTTATCAATCTTATCGATCTTACTCAAAGCTAGAACTTTCCAGGGCGCATTTTAAGGTTCCTGACTCCAGGGCGATGTTCCCAGGGTTGCCGGTAAGTCTGGCCAAGGCTGCAGGCCCCGCCCTCTCGGATGAGTCGCAACCCAGCCACTGAGGCAAAGGCCCTGAGCAGCCCTGCAGCTAACTCTTCAAGAACACACCGGGCACTGTGATGGGAGGTGGAGACAAAACGGGGAAGATGAGGGTGAGGTCCCTACATGGATGGAGCTCACATATTTCTTGAGAGTGAGACAGTAATGCCCCCCCCCAATGTATTTTTTCTGTGGGACGCTTCCTTCTGTTTCACCCGCAATGCCTTGTGGGAACAGGCTTTGGGAAACCTTGTTCCAAACGCTTGACTGATAGTGTTCTTTTCTTTTCCCTGAATCCTTACAAAAGGTAATAAGCTAACTGCGTGCAATGGTAAACTGCGTGCATTTTGCAAATCAACTGAATAAGGATTTCTAACTCATGCCCTGTAAGTCACCGTTGGCCTATTTCTAGACTTTGGAGATGGTAACACTTCATTGTTGCCCCTTCAGAGAGCTCCTACGCAACCACAGGAGGTTCTAGATTTTTAGGAGTCAAAACAAAATAGTTCAAATACACTAAATGAGTGTCATGTGAAAGAGAGTTACCTACTCTAAAGAGTACGAACAAACATGAAAGAAGGAGTCATATACGCATGGAAATGGTCACTGGGAAGCAGGGGCACAGACGAGGTCTTTTCCACTTTGACGGGCTCTAATAGATGATCCCCCCAAATCTAATTATAAGGCAGAACAAAACTGCTCTATGTACATCTGCATCTTCATAATTTCACAAAAGAACATCTTCATTGCACTTGGAAGTCGATTTGCTTTTGCTGCTTGATGAGTAATTACAGCTTCGGCAAGTGCGATTTATGAAGGACATCCATTAAAAAGAAGTATTGCAGCGTTTTAAAAAAATTATATTAAAGACCATCATGTTCGTGGGCCGTTGAGCCATGTGAGGTGCCAAAGGAAATGAACGGTGATTGTTAAGTCCATCCCGTCCAGCAAGAGGCTGCGGAGGCCGTGGAGCAGCACGGACGAGAACCCGTCTGTAGTCCCAAGACGGACGCTTTGGCCTGAGGAGTCCACACAACCCCATTCCCACTGAAATTATTCTGATACCCCTGTGAAGAATCGTTATGGGCTTCTAATAAAGCAGCGTAAACACAGGGTATCAGACAGTTAAGTGGCATGAATTTAATCCTTTAAAAAAAGATAATCTCCCGAACTCTCTTTTTGGTTTTCCCATCAGGTCTGTTAGCAGACACCATCCAATTTGATGCCTCAGTAAGGACATCTGTCATTGCTGACACAGATGAACTGTGCCATCGTGGGCCGAGTGCGCCAAGCACCGTCACGTGACGGGGGAGGCGGCGCTGCGAAGTCCACGCTCTCCCAGGCTCTGCTGACTACCCCGTGGGAAAGAACTTCGCGCAGATGACCGAGTTTTAACCGTGCTCCGCGGCGGTAATCTGTTCCAGGATATAGAACCCAAAGGACTGAACACAAGCCCAGTATGGCAAGTGATAATAATACCAAAAATTCTCAGGAGCAGACCTGGAGCTCCCAATCAGGAAACAAAGAATGACTTAGTGAATAAAGATAGTCTATCCCAAAGGTTTGGGGTTTGCAGTAGTCTGGGAACCAAAACTGGCAAATGAGGGCTCTGAGGTATAATTAGCAGGAGAATACACAAACACATACACAACTCTGCTAATTGTGTATATACAATTATATAGAGAATTATGTATATGTATGTATATATACCCCCACACCTATGAGGGGGACCCAAAAAATCGGTATTTATAAAAAACTGTGTATTTATTCTTACATGTTTAAACTTCAGTCACCTTCAAAGTACTCTCCATTGGATGCCACACACCTATCGAGATGTTTCCTTCCACTGCTCAAAGCAGTTTTGGAACTCGATTTTGATGCTTTTTAGTGCTTCTGCCTTTTTTGTTTGTTTGTTTCACCTCTTCCACATCAGCAAAACATTTCCCTTTGAGGACTTTTTTCATCCAGGGAAACCAAAAAAAGTTGCTTGGGGTGAGACTGGGTGAACAGGGAGCGTGGGGCATGGGGATCACGTCCTTTTCAGTCAAAAACTGCAGAACACTCAGTGCGGTGTGGGCAGGTGCACTTGTCAATCACCCACCACGGCACGGGTAAACAGTCTTCAAACAAAATTCACTCAAGCCAAACGCAGCCTCTCACAACACCACCAGCTGGCACACAGATACAGGTGGGTTCCTAGTAGGGGAAGCCCGTAGTACGAAAATACCATTGGCCTTTCCACACGCTAAAAATTCCTAGGTATTTATCTCCTGAGCACCAGAGTCATATATATATATATATATATGTGATACTGCCACCACACTTCCACTTGGGGGCCAATAGGCTTCTCAATGGATCACATGAGCAAAACCAAACTCCTCCTCTTCTCCCCCAACCCTGCTCCACCCACAGCCCTTCCCCTCTCCTTTGATGGGGACTGGCTCGGTTCCGGTGACTCAGGCCAAAAGTCAGGCTTGAATCCACAGGGTCTCCCATCCAAAGTTTCTGCTGGCTCATCTCTCCAATGGTACCCAAAGCTGACCATGCGTCACCCCTCCGAGGGATCCGTGGGAACCACTGCCTGCAGGGTCACTGCTGTAGCCCCTCCCAGGCACCAGCTCAGCTGTGCTCCCGACACTGCGGTGGATTCTGAGCACACACCCGAGGACATCCTTCGAAAATCTAAGTCAGACCACATCGCTCTGCTCAGAGCTTCCCGGTGCTTTCCCACTCACTCAGGGAAGATGCCCAGACCCACACACCGGTCTTGGTTTCTTCTCTAAGCCCTGGCCGATGTTCTCCCCACCGCTCACGGTACTCCAGCCTGCTGGCCACCTGCTGTTCCCTCAAGACCCCAGACAGCACCTCCCCACCGCAGGCCCATTCCACTGGCTGTTGCCTCAGCAGTGAATGTCGTCCCTCCCAATGTCCCCACGGCTTGCTCACTCCCCTCCTTTTGGGTCTTTCCTCCAACGTCCCCTTCTCTCTGACGACCCCAGCCCTCCACCGCTAGCACTTTCTATTGCTCTTCCCTAGTCGATTTTTTCCCTCACACCTTTCAACGTATTTATTGTCTTTCTCCCTGCCCTGCTAGAATATAAATTTAAGGATAAGAATCGGCTGCCCGCTGTTTACACTGATGTCCCAGCACCATAAGACAATGTTTCAATAGACAGCAGATATTCCGTAAATCTCAACTGAATTAGTTTCTAGATGCGAAATAATACGTAGAATTGCTCTTCAAGCGAAGCAGGGCGCAGTCTAAACACCCTGAGTCCAAGTGGAAGGGAGAAGCCAAGCACCCATCACCACGGGTCCCTCCACAGACCGTGCTCGATGGGGAAAACGTGGTAATAGGATGAGTGCATACAATTAATACTTTTAATGCTGGAGATGGTGAGCTTTATTCTAGGAAATGCACTAATTCTTTCCCAGAAAATGCATGGAGGCCTGGGCAGACGGGGCTGGAGCGCTGGGGACGGGGCCTTAGGCGGCTGAGAGCGAGCTGCAGGGACAACACAGGTCCTGGCCGGCAGGTCAAGTGCTGGGAGAAGAGGAAGCCAATCACGGGGCAAGCATTTGAGTATGAAATGTGACAGCTGGTTTTCTTTTTTTATTGTTTAACAATCTCTGTTTAAAAAAATCACTTTACAGTCCAGGTCAGTTTCTCAGTGTGGTGCGAGGGAACCACAGGATAACCGATGCCTGCTGAAAATGCAGATTACCTGGCCCCACCTTGGATTTACTCTATCAGAATCTCCAGGCCGGGGGGGGCCCTAAAATTTACTGTATTTTTAGCCAGCTTCTCGGGAATTCTAAAACACACTAACATTCGAAAAGGACTAGCCCGGTTCGTTTCAGACTAATGTGGTAGAAATGTCTTTTTGGACATAAACCTCTCCATCTACCCGATGAGGATCTTACTGAAATGCTGATGTAGCAGCAGCTGCTGCAGGCAAAGACTGCCACTTGTGAGGCGACCATCGGCCAGGAGGAAAGACGGGAGCATCCCAAGCTGGACCGCGTACCGAAGGCAAGTTTTCCTGTCAGATTTCTCACCAAGTTCTGTGGACCCACAGACGGAACAACAACGCCTAAACATATGGGCTCTCCCCAATCAGGGAGGCCTTTGGATTTCCATGCTCTGGACATATTTGAGTCTGTGAATTGCAGAACCATCTGGACTAGTTAGAAGTGGCGAGGGATAAAAAAAAAAAAAATTAAAAACCAACTGCACTTGTTTAATACCAGAAACAAATGGAAAGTAGAGGAGAGGCCACTAGGCCTCCCAAGTCACATCTTCTTTTTATTTTTTTCCTGATTAAAAATTTGTTTTATTGTTATTCTATTACAGTTGTCCCAATTTTCCCCCCTTTGCCCTCCGCTGCCCAGCCCCGCCTCCCCCTCCCCCATCACGTTTTCTTGTTAGCAAAAATGGAGCAATCTTGGGGATGGGCCCAGCAACCAAGCATGACCCACGTTCGGAGAGCGGGGAAGAGGTCCTGGTTTTCTGTCACCACACACACAAGAGGCCAATGGTAAGGGACACACGTGCTGTGGATGGGCCACTCTTCCCATGCCATTCTGGTCTATCACCACCCTTCCTCCGAAAGGCCTTACCAACCCTTAAGTGAGTACTTATTAGATGCTAATGAAGAGCACATATTGGGGGGATAGATCTACCATGCTGAAGATGTCAGAAAGTAGCAGGAGACAATATTATTGTTGCTCTTAAGAGGTGACAATGCAATTGCAGGTACAAACATTTATCAACCCAAGGCCCCCGTCAGTGAGTGAAACGGACAAATGGCCCGCAAGCTTAGGGGCAGGAATGGCCATTCTGAGTAACAAGTCGAACCAAGGAAGACGGTGGGAGGAGGGAGCATCCTGGCAGACGGAAGTGCGTTGTCCTTTGTTCAAAGGACAAGGGACAGTGCAGAGGCCAACACAGCTGCAGGGGAGGTGCCAGGTACTGAGAGAAGGGAGGTGAGCCCGGAGAGACAGCGGGCGGCCACGCCCTGAAACGCCCTGAGGGCCAATCTGAATGTCTCGCAATGACTCAGCAGGACGGTCCCTGAAGGATTTTGCTGGAGGGCGGAGGCAGAGAAAGAGACAGGAAAGATCAGTACTGGAAAGACGGGAAGCAAAAAGGTCAGTGAAGACCACACCAAGGCCCACACGGCATTGCAGGTGCCCAGACTGGGGCAGGGGCAACAGGAAGAGGACCGAAACAGAGAGAGAGCTTCATCTCAAGTTAGACCAACTGCCGTGGAACCCGATCTCGCCGAACCAGCTGTGGGTGGTGGGCAAGCTACCTACCTTGTCTTAAGGACAAGTTCAAATCCCAGCTGAGCTACTTCTCAGCCAGGCAACCGTGCACAAGCTATTGAGTTTCTCTGTGCTTCAGGCTCCCATCAAGAATACGGCGCTAGCCACAGCATTTGCCTCTTCCTGGGCGTTTTGAGGACTCAATGGGTTAGTACACAGAAAGCCACCTTTTCTATCTGCACCAGTGGCCAAGGTAACACTTCGATGAGCCTCGGAGAAACCCAAACAGACCGAGCCCATCCATTTCACAAACTGCTATGGCATATATAACAGCACCTGACAGTTTTACTACTTAAAGAACTCCAATGGCTTCCCAATGGTATTTAGAGCAAAACATAAACTCGTGTCCATGGGCTGCCAGTCCCCACATGATCTGGCTGCTGGTTCCTCATCCATCTCCTTCCCAAGAAGGCCGCTGTTGCCCACCAAGCCCCAGCCTCACTGCTCTGGCTGCCCCTCACTCCCCCCTCCAGGCCATCACACCCACCTTCCCCCAGGCCTGGGCCCCTCTCCGCTCTGGCTTTCGTTTGTGCAGGGCTCTGCTAATGTCCCCTCCTCAGGCGGGCCTCCCCAGATCAGCCTGGCTAACAGGACATATGCCCCGCCCCCAGTCTTTCGTCCATTCCCCTGCGTTTTACCCCCACAGAAGGCTTGTCACTGCCTGACTTCACCGCATTCCACTGTCTGTCTATTGTCTCCCTTCACCAGAACGGGCAGTCCAGGA
>PVJI01022252.1:0-25619 GCA_004026765.1 Micronycteris hirsuta | reverse complement strand
TATTAGGTAAAGAATACGGAGGCTGGGAACATATACCTACTAATAAATCTTGTCTCCTTCACACGTGTGTTTGGAGGTCATCACCTGTACCACGGGTCACAGTCCTTAGACAGCCACTGTAATGGTTATCTTTGTAATCCTCCCACAGCAACATGAGGGCATTCAGGCCTCCTGTCGCTCCTAACTAGAATCTTCCTTCCTGGGTCTCTCTCCCTTTCTTGTCTTAAACTCTTCCATGACCATTATCTGCTCATTCTGGTGATTCATATTACGCTTCTATGCTCTGGACTGATGTCAACAGGAAAGCGGGGTGAACTGGCTGAGTCAGCAGAGGTCTAGGTGAGCAACTGTAAATGTTAGGAAGAGAGCACATAGCTTTGTTTTGTGGGTTCTTCCTCACTCTTTATCACCTGGGCCTTGTGCTTCTTCACCGAGACCCCCTTTTATCTCTCCTTCCTGTCCATAGGATTCCACTCCTTCGTGCTCCATTGTAATGTAGAGTAAAATATTTTTGATGTGATCTCCCCACCATGGTCATGATCAATCACTATCTGATCCATCAGTTTTAAGGATAGCCTTAAGAAAAATAAGTAAATGAAAAAATAAGACATGGTTTCACAATAAGCAGATATAAAGAGGATAAAGGGTATTCTGTCTTTAGCCTTCTGTCTGGGAAGTTAGGAAAGGGGGTACCTACCCCAAGGGCCTGGACTACTTTACATCTGGCCCGGCAGGTTCTCTGCATATCTGGCAATTATTGAGTCCTTATTATGTGCCAGATACTGTCCTAAGTGCTTTACACCTATTAATATTTTTAATCATCACAATATCTTCATGAGATGGTTGTTTATATCATTCCCATTGATAGTGAATGGGAATCCAGTCTTCACTGATGAGTGAATCCAGTCTTAGAAAGATTCAGAATTTGCCCAAAGTCACTCCATTTTTAATGGTGGGATCAGAATTTAAATCCAAACTGCTGCTGGAACCTGCATGCTAACCACTGTGCACGCTGCTTCTCCACATTTTAATCCAAGTAGCTAGTTGGAATCTTTACTAAATATAGTGAGAGCCATAATCCAGTGAAAGAATTGTACTTTCATAGCCTGAAGAAGTATAAATTTGGGAAGGAGGGAAGTATGGTGGCTAATAAGTGATATAGATGGAATTTGAGGTCATCTCTTGTGCTATATCTCATGGATTTTTAAAACACTTCGATAGTTAAAATATTTTATTGGCAGTGACTAGGAAAATCCTTATGCCATTCTTTAGGAGGATTTTCTTCATTCTTTTTCTCAAGAAATGTATTTCTGCTCCTTTAGGTGAGTCAGTCACTTGTGCCCCATTTTCTCTGCCCCTGCTTGCCACTATTCTACACCATGTGGTGGAAAATTATCTCATTATTCCTCACAATTCCTCAGTGAGGAACCATAAGTGAAACAGTCCTTATTATACAGAACAGGTGACCAAGGCTCAGAGAAGTTTAGTAAGTTTCCATGATTACGTAGCTACTGACTGGTGGGATTTTAACCATTGCTGAAAGGCTCTTGGAAGAGAAAGATTTATGGTGACCCTTATTTATATCAACAGGGGCTTCCTTGAAGAGCTTTGCACTACTATAATAAATATAACCTTGAGTGATTAAATCTATAATTCTATGTTGCTCTACAGAATCACATTCTTTTCTCTTTCAGCCTCCCATAGCTGCTTTAATTGAATGAGATTCGAGAAGCACAGTAAATGGAAAATTTTCCTTTCATGAGCTCTAGGGACTGTCCACCTAAAATGTATCTTCCAGACAAGATGATGTCATCCAGATTAGATATGTCTTTAGAGACTGATAACAAGCTCAGTGTGAGTGAGTCACCTTCCTTTGGGATGTCAGAATTAGGCAGCATCAAATCTAATAAACATTGATAGGCAGGAAAGAATTCTGATGCACTCAATGAGGTCAAAGAAATTCAGTGTCCAAGACACGGTCAGTAGCAACTTGGATCTGTTATTCCTCTCACTGACCTTGAGACTTCTTTGCACCCATGCTTGCAAATACGTGAAGAAGTATATAAGAAATAGAAAATAATAAATAATAACATTAGGAAATAAATATTCCTAACTGACTAAAATAAGGATTCTTCTGGAGCTTAAATCAGAGTGTTGACTTCTTCCTTGACTCCTATTGAAGGAATAATCACCATACACTGTCCCCATGTCACTAAATGTGCACACAATTCTTCTGCTTGACACTATAAATAGACTAGTTCTAGGAACTTCATTAGTTTTTGGCTTCGGCTGTGTGGCCTTGTAGATGCAAATTTTCCTCTCTGTTCCAGGGACTTGTATTAATAATTTCTAGGATTCTTCTTAAGGTGTTTTTGAACAGTGTGTGTATGCATGTGTGTGTTCTGAAGTATCAGATCGTGGTGAATTCTGAAAAGAAAACTTCAGATACAGTCCCAGTGCCAATAAGACTTGTCTGCTGTCCATGGTTCTGAACTGTACAAGCCATCAGGATCCCAGATGTGGATACTTTCTGCTGATGAAGGAAAGGTAAAAGAACCAAAACCACATGTTTAGAATTCACAAAGACCTATTTATCTGGCAAACAGTTTTATCCATAAGCCCATGAATGAGATGAACATAGATAAACTTAAAAGAAACAATACATCTATAGACACATTTATTAAATATATTAAATATTTGTAAGGGAAAGACCCTGTGCCTCTCTTCTGTAGTAATGCATCTCAAGAGCTGGAATATTATTGGATTCAGAATAGATTCTCAATGAATATTTTTTGAGTGAATGGTGAATAACTTCAGTCACAGTGCTCAAAGAAGTGAATATAGATTTAATGCTTGAGAGTGAGGGCCCTGGAATCAGACTGTCAGGGTTTACATCCTGGTATGCTACTCACCAGGTATGTGACCCTGGGAATGTAACTTCACCTCTACTCAACAGGACTACCTCAAAGAGTTCTTATGAGGATCAAAATAGTTAATATAAAAAGTGCTCTTATGATCACTTTTTGAACTGAACCTGTAACTTTGAAAGTGATATGTATTATTGTTATTATTATTTCTTCTTTCCATTACTTTTGTTAAGAATATTTATGAATATTCCAGTCAAGATGGAGGCATAGGTAAGCATGGCTCACCTCCTCACATAACCACAGCAAAATTACAACTAGACTACAAAAAAACTATCACCCAGAATTGTCAGAAAATTGAGCTGTATGGAAGTCTGACAAACAAAGAATTAAAGAAGCCACATTCATCCAGAAGACTAGTTGGTGTGGAGATGCAAAGAGGTAAAGAAAAGCACAGAGACATGGGGATGCAGAATGGGCAGTCCCACACCCACATGTGGTGGATAAAATTTGGAAGGGATACCTCAGGAATGAGTGATCCCAGTATAACACCAGATCACCCAGCCCAGGGTTCCAGTACCAGAAAGATAAGTCCCCAAAACTTCTGGGTGTAAAAACCAATGGGGGTTGAGGTGGCAGAAGAAACTGTGGGATGCTCAAAAGTCTCCTAATAAGGGCCCACAATGGACTTTGGACTTATGCAGACTCACTCCTTTTGGGCTTCAGCACCAGGGCAACAGCTGGAAGGGCACCATTGGCATGTGGGGAGAAATTGAAGTGTCTGGTATCAGGGCATGTGCCAGGAGACAGCTTCCTCCTGGACAGAACTCCAGAGGCTAGACAATGGCATTGTCCCCTCTCTGAGCCCTCCCCCACACAGAGCCACAGAGTGGTGACACAGGTTGCCTTGCCATGGTGATTACCTAAGACTCTGCTCCATCTAACTTACTGGTGTGCTTTTCTACAATAGGCCACACTACTAAGACATAGGGTCAAGGCAGCTCTTCCTAATACACAGAAAGAAACACAGGGAGGCTGCCAAATTGAGGAGACAAAGAAATATGGCCCAAATGAAAGAACAGAACAAAACCCCAGATAAAGAACTAAACAAAATGGAGATAAGCAATCTATCAGATGTGGAGTCCAAAACACTGGTAATTAGGATCCTCAAGGAACTCATGGGGTACTTTAACAGCATAAAAAAGACCCAGGCAGAAATGAAGGTTACACTAAGTGAATAAAGAAACATTTACAGGGAACCAACAATGAAGTGGATGAAGCCAAGAATCAAATCAATGATTTGGAACATAAGGAAGAAAAAACATTCAATCAGAACAGCAAGAAGAAATAAGAATGAAAAAAAATGAGGATAGGCTAAGGAGTCTCTGGGACATCTTCAAACATATCAACATTCAAATTATAGGGGTACCAGAAGGAGAAAGGAAAGAGCAAGAAATTGAAAACTTATTTGAAAAAATAATGAAAGAAAACTTCCCTAATATGGTGAAGGAAATAAACATACAAGTCCAGGAAGCACAGAGTGTCCCAGACAAGATGGACACAAAGAGGAACACACTAAGACACATCATAATTAAAATGCCAAGGGTTAAAGATAAAAAGAGAATCTTAAAAGCAGCAAGAGAAAAACAGGTAGTTATCCAGAAAGGAATTTCCATAAGACTGTCAGCTAATTTCTCAAAAGAAACTTTGCAGGCAAGAAGGGACTGGCAAGAAATATTCAAAATGATGAGGGGTAAGGACGTACAACCTAGATTACTCTATCCAGCAAAGCTATCATTTAGAATGGAAGAACAGATAAAGTGTTTCCCAGACAAAGTAAAGCTAAAGGAGTTCATCATCACCAAGCCATTATGATATAAAATGTTAAAGGGGCTTATTTAAGAAAAAGAAGATCAAAACTATGAACATTAAAATGTCAATAAATTCACAACTATCAACAAGTGAATCTAAAAAACAAACTAAACAAACAGAACAGAAACAGAGTCATAGATAGGAAGATCACTTGGATGGCTATCAGTTGGGATGGGGAAAGGGGTGAATGGGGGAAAAGGTACAGCAATTAAAAAGTACAAGTTAGGCCCTGGCTGGTGTGACTCAGTGTGCTGAGTGCTGGCCTGTGAACCAAAATGTTGCCAGTTTGATTCCTGGTCAGGGCACATTCCTGGGTTTCAAGCCAGATCCCAGGTGCTCGGGGTGGGGTAAGCATGTGAGAGGTAACTTATCAAGATGTTTCTCTCATTGAGATGTTTCTTTCACACATTGATGTTTCTCTCCATCTCTTTCTCCTTCTCTTACTCTCTAATAATAAATAAATAAAATCTTTAAGAAAAAATAGTACAATTTGGTAGGTAAAAAATAGACAGGGGATGTTAAGAACGGTATAGGAAATGGAGGAGTCAAAGAAGTTATATACGTGACCCATGAACATGAACTAAGAGGGGGGAATTGCTGGAGGGAATTGGGGGTACTGGGTGGAGGGTGGCAAAGGTGGAAAAATTGGGACAACTGTAATAGCATAATCAATAAAATATATTTTTAAAAGAATATTTATGAATAATGTATTCAAGACATAATGATTAAAATTTATTGAGAAGGCTTATTATATATGAAACAGTTTTACTAATTCCTTACAACAGTACCATGATCTAGGTACTATTATTTCATTACTAAGTGAGGAATCTCATAGAGAGCTTAAGCAACTTTCCCAGGTTCACGTGGCGACTTTAGGACTTGGATTTGAACCTAGGCTATCTAGATCCAAAATGAAGACCTTAAACACAGCACTTTGGTGCTTCTCAATGTTTTGACTGCTCATTGTTGGTGGTTTTGGGGGCAGGCTGGGTATGGAGGAGGCATTTTCTGTTGATGAGAAGGTGGTGGCTCAAAGAGAATTTTAATGTTAAAAAATCTTCCTTCAATATTGGGCCACAGCAGCCTCTCATCAAACAAGATGAATTTCCAACATTTTTATCTTTTTCCTTGAGGGGCTATGAAGGGACGGGCTATTTTTTCCATTTCTTTTCCAATTAGCACAATTAACATGTAGATACCAAACACATGCTATGTATATTTTATCTGTTAATATCAACACAGAGATTAGAACATGTTATTATTTTCAGTTTACTGTCTTCACCTCTAATCCAATCGTTAAAATAATCCGGATAACCCATTTTAGGTTTATTGGGTCAATATTCTGAACTCAAATACTAAACATTCTGCACTGGAAATCCCGCTGGTACACTGAACATAATAAATTGTAGTTCATGTCCCATCTGGATGGATCTGCTTAAAAACCTTTGCTTTGTTTCCATTTCTTTTCAAAACCGGGCTTCTTTTCAGAGATATCTAAATTACATGTACTGTTTTCAATTTGTGGTAGGAGACTGGCCTATAAAAGAAATAATGAAAACTACACTATTATGGTCCCAGAAAATAACTGGTAATGGTGTAATCAATTTTCTCAGGGTTATTTCCTTTTCCCCATGTTTGACTGCTCAACCTCCATCCACCTGAATGGGGAGAAAATGGTAAGCATATGCTAACTGTGGTTGGGCATGGACTGAGTTATCGGAGTATAGCAGCTTTACAGATAAGTTGGTTTATACCTATCAGTCTGCCAAGTTGTCACCACTTAACCATATTTGCATGAGCTCTTTTGTCATAAGTCAGGGATGGGCACAGCTATCACGCATCTTCTGTGTGAAATGTACCAAGATACTCATGCAGGAGGGGCTCTCATTTATTAAGTACTTACTATGTGCCAGACCCCAGGCTGTGTTCTTTGCTATGTCATCTCATTTAATCCACACAATGACTCGCTGAGGTATGTACTATTATTGTCCCCATTGTATAGATGAACCACCAAGTCTCAGAAAACTAAACATACCCATGGTCATACTTGTTTATTATGAAAAGTGATGGCTGGGATTTGAAGCCAGGCAGTCTGACTTCAGAAGCTATACTTTGTGTTACTGTGTTCTACTGTCTTCTCTGTACTCATGGTTTTCAAATCCTTATACAACAGTATTATTGAATTCACCTTTATTTTTGTGCCAGGGACTGTACCAGATCCCAATGGTGCTAAAATTATTAAGTTGTAGTCACTGGCCCTAAGGTGTTCAGGGCTTAGTGTAAAATTTGTTGTAGTGCATGCAGGGAGGGTCCCAGAAGAGAAAGTGGCAACCTCAAAGGGAGGAATGAGGTCAGGGCAAAGTCCACAGTGAGAATGCCCTAGATCCAAGCTTGAAAAGCTCAGAGGAGACAGCACAGGCAAAGGCATGGAAGTGCACGGCTGTGTAACACTTAAAATTAATGAGAGACTGCACAGCACGCTGATTAGAAGCACAGACTCTGGAGCCAGGCTGCTTAGGTTCAAATCCTGGCTCGACCTGGGAACCGGCGACAAGTTTCTTAGCTTCTTTGTGCCTCTATTTCTCACCTATATAAAGAGGAAGATGAGAAACTCCCTGATAGTGCAGCGAGGGTTAAATGGTTATGATGCACGAGCTGCTCAGAGCAGGGCCTGGCATATTTATTCAAAGACACTCCACAGTAGCTAGTTATCACTCATGACCCACAAGCTTTACTATGTTTGATGCTTATTAATTCCTCATTGTAGTATCAGAGATCAAACAGACTGAACTATGCACTTTAATTTTCTTTCAAGCCTCTTCAAGCTTTCCAGAGGCATCAATGTAGTTACCAAACCCAGTTTCCTTACAAAACAGAGCGGCAAGAATGGCCTCACCTTCCTGTTGTACCTCGAACTGTCCATTCTGCTGAGAAGAGCCCAGCCAATTAGTACTGCTTGGAAATGTCCCACAGGGCACAATTTTAGTCTGGGCCCCAGGGAAAGAAGGAGAGGAAAAAATGGGCAGGGCTGCTCTGCTGAGGGATAGACCCATGAAGACGGGCCACGACCTTTCTCCCGAGGAGTGAAGACGTTGGCCAGAGCGTCTGTGTTCTTGCACGTGCTCAAGAACCTGTCTTTAGGAGTGACCGTCCCTCCCAGTGCTGCGTCTCTTGGAGTCAGAGGCCCCACAGCGTGGAGGTAAGACTGCTGCTTGTCCTCTCCCTTACTCCTCTCTCAAGTGTTCTCGTAGATTTTGTGACAACAAACTACAGTAAACATCATAATTCATAAATATCATAATTACAGCCTGGGAACCCGGATGTCAGTCCTAGGTTTGACACTAACTGAGTAATAATGATTCCAAATACTTTTGTGAATGAATCGTGAGGAAGACTTTCTGTGCTCGTGGAGGGTTCATTCCTCCACGCCCCATGTGGATGGAGAATAAATTAAATAAGGGAATGAATCAATGAACAAGGTAAGAATAAATGCTTTGAGGACAGTAAATGTAGTGATGATATTGCTATGGTCTTGATTGTGTCCCCCTCACGGCCCCCCCAAGATTCATCTGTTGAAGTCCTAACCTACAATGTGGTGGTATTTGGAGATGGGGCCTTTGGGAAATAATTAGATGAAGTAAGTAAATAACATGAGATTAGGGCTTTTGTGATGAGAGGTAGTGGCATTCTAAGAAAAGGAAGAGGAGAGAGAGATCACCCTTTTCTCACCGTGTGGAGGCAGCCATCAGCAAACCACGGGTCTTCACTAGACACTGAATCAGCTGACATCGTGACTGCCCATCCTCCATAACCGTGAGAAATAAATGTCTGTCGTTCAACCCCCCGGTCTATGCATCAGTCTATCACAGCCTGAGTGGACTAAATTACACAGATGGTGGAAAATGGCTCAGGAGGCTCTTTCAGTTGGGACATCTGGGAAGGACCGTCTCGAGAAATGACATTTGGCCTGCGTTTATCATGTGAGGATCTAGGGAGGAAAGATGACTACAAGCCAATGGCTCTGAAGCAGGAATGAGCTTGGAAGTTTGAGGAACAGAGAGAGGGTTCGAGTGGGTTGAATCCAAACAATGAAGAACACAGTGATATGCGATGAAGATAGAGAGGAAGGCAGGAACGAGACCATAAAGAAACATAGAGACCAGTGAATTTTCAGCCTTGTTTGGGGGTTAAAACCCACTTTGGGAATGTGCTGAAAACTCTGGGCATGCTCATTAGGAAAGACCACACTCATACCACTTCTTTATGTATAATATCAGGAGTTCTACAGCCCCCAACCCTCATGTCCAATGGAACCTTGGGCTGGGGACTTCTGAAAGCTATGAAGACATTTTGAACCATCCAAAAGGAAAGAGAAGGGGAAAATATCATAGAGAGAGAGAGGCTGACAGCTTAGGGGGTGGAGGGATTCAGCAAAAAGGAGAAGGACTCGTGGACATGGACACCGCATGGCGACTGTGAGCAGGGAGGGGAATAGAAGGGGAACAAATAATAATGGGGAAAAAAACAAAATAAATTTTAAAGAAGAAACTGATATTGCTCCCATGTTTTCTCTGTCCTGGAAATGTTGCCAATAATGATACATTATTTATTTCACATATTTTTTCACAATCCCATTTGCTAAATGAGGAAACCAAGTGTCAGAGAGGCTAAGCAGTACGCTTTAGGCTAAAGAGGTGGTAAATGAGAGACGAAGAATTTGAATCAAGGCTGGCTTCTGTCCAGAGATAGTATCATTATTACTAGTGGGTCTAGTTTCATCCTGCTGAGGGTATTTTTATTATTAGGTGAAGGGTCTATATTTTCAACCAGCTGAGACAGTATCTGTTTCCTTTTCACCACCTCTGGTTGAATAGCAGAGCAGCTCAGATTCTAAGTTTCCATTTCTTTACTGCCACACTGATTATAACATCAGCCTTTATTACTCCCAGCGGAGCGGTGAAATATAATCCCTGCACCACTACCACCAGTTAAGGCAGCATCAACTTTATTTACGTGCGTGCCCTCTGTGCGGGTGCCAGAGACCCGCGCCAAGACTTTTCCAGTGGTTTCGTATTCTGCTCAAAGGAGTCATTTGTTGAGCATCATCTTTCTTAATTAGGGACCTAATGTATTGCAGCCAATCCTCTGCACAAAAGGAGGATGGAGACCTAAAAAGGAGGCGTGACTATTCATTTCAACATAATCAGATCTGAAGCTGCTTGACAATGGATATTGATTTCCTAGTGCCTGGAAAACCTCCTGAGAGAGGTCTCTGAACTGAGCAGCCTTTTCCTTATTCACTCACCATACAAGGCCAGGAAATGGCCTGTAATGCAACGAGCAAAGAAACTCCCTTCTCTGAAAAAACCACATGCACAAGAATGATTGGAAGTCTCCTCCTAGATCAAAATAAAAGAGGAGCAGTAGGCAACAGACAAGCACGCTGCTCACTCTGTACTTTATTACCTCTATAGCCTTATGTAGAAACTAATGCTAGCTATTTTCTATAGAACACATTCTAAATATATCATTTCCAATGTCAAAACACTGTTGGTTTTATTACTACTTTTTAAGGATGAAGAAATTTAGGCTCAGAGATGAGTTACTTTGTAGAGCAAGTAATCCTCTGAGCTGGAAATTGAAACTCACAGAGGTCTGAGTCTGAATGAAGTCTTTATTCTCCTGCTACACTCGGTGCCTCATGTTTCTAGATATGCATTTTTCTCCCTGGACTTTCTACTTGCTTTAATTTTTTTGAGCTAGTTAAGTCAGCATCATTCAGAGATAATGACGCCCTGGTGGAATTTGGTTTCCTTGGGTGTCTTATGTGGGTATACCTACAGTCTGTATTAGAGCTAGGTCACAATACTACTACGTGTTGCCAGTAGATGTTAAAATAGGGGGGATTGACTGTGACAGTTGGGGGTGGGGGGGACCAGCCAGGGGAGAGCAATGGGGGGAAAAGGCGAGACAACTATAACTGAACCACAATTTTTAAAAAAGTCCATATGACCCAAAATTAAAAAAAAAGACAAAATAAAAAATTTAATTGTATTATAATTAAAATAATAGTAAGTATTTCAATTTAACTATTAATTAAGATTTTCAGTTATCACAGTAACTGGAGCTGTCAGCACAAAATATCCCCCAAAACATGTTACAATGTTGCATGAATAGGAAAAAGAATCCTTCAAACTGGATTAATCTATTAACTCCAGCTACATTGGTGATACGTTCACGTGTATTAGTGGAAACAATCCATGCACCTGCTAAGTGCATCACTATACAATGGTACCATCTCATGCAATGCAAAAGCTGAAGAGAAATGTACTTGTACCAAAACAAAGCTATGTTTAAAAGAAAAATATTTTACATTGTTTCCATTTTTAAGTGTAAGTTTAAAGTAATAAAAATTAAATAATATTGAACATTCACTTCCTCAGTGACACTGGTCCTGTATCAACTGCTCAAAGGCCTCCTGTGGCCAGAGGCTACTGTAATGGATAGCACAGGCCCAACACATTTATACAATTAACAAATATCCTTTGGATAAATAAACATATATATGTGTATGTATATATACGTGTGCACATGCGCGCACACACACAGATTTCCCCAGTCTCACTTTCGAACCCTGAAAATTAAGACTGAAACATAGTTGTATTGCTCTCAGCTCCTCTCTAACCTAAGATCAATGTTACGGAAACAATATCCAGTATGTAATAGAATGGTGGGGATTCTAGAGGTTGGAGTGGTGTAGACAACCATGCATAGTTGTCAGCAGCATTGTGTAGTGGAAAAAGGTATCGGGACTTTGGCCAGATGACTGGGGTCTTGGAGTCTCCACTCCATTGCTCATCAGCTGCGTGTGTTAGATTTCTCCTCTTTAAAAGAGACTGCTTGTAATACTTCCCATGCTGTGAAGATCAAATGAAAATATTTCTATTTATAACTTTTAAAACATTGTCCAAATGTTAGTATTTGTGTCTTGTGGCTGCCAGCGGGAAATCTGTCTCAGGCTGAATGCCACACCATTCAGAAAGTATCTGTGGCATAGAAAGCAGGATGGCTTTGTTAAGTTTCCTGGGAAGCCCGTGTTCCTGGCAGAGGATATATAGGCACAGTGGATACCAGGGAGATGTCTTACTATCAGCCAGTAACATCACACACAATGTTGTGTAATGCGCAATTGTGTGTAATGTTATTGGTGCTTGTTTATTTTTTCAGGCAGTGGAACTTAAGAGTCCGGACTACCTGGCTTTGAATCCCCAGCTATTAAAGAATTTAAGATTTAGGATTTGGGACTTAGGATTTAGCAGCTGTAGGACTTTGGGCACAGTAACGTGCCATGCCTCGTTTTTCTCATCGGTAAAATGAGGATGATAACAGGCGCCACCTCAAAGGGTCAGTTGAAGAGTGAAATAACCCTTGCAAAGCGTTTAGAGGACAGACTGGCCTATGTTGTTCTCAGCGAACGACTGTTGTCATCCGTGCTGCATGCACCGTGGATGAGCGTCTGGGAATTTCTTTCTTTTTATCATGTCTCTCCATCTACTGCCTTACTGCTCTCTCTGTCCTACACGCAGTATCCCGGTTCCACCTTCAGAGATCGCAAGCCCACCCGATCTAGTGCATCCTTGGGGGAGACAACCTGCCTTCCATTTTCTGCAGAATGGGATGTCTGTTTGAACAACTCTTCTTGCTGACCTTGACCATCTTCCACAGCTGAATCCAGGTGTGCGTCATGCTAGGTGGTTTCTGCCTCTTTACATAGGCTTACCGAAGAACCTCCTCCCGAGAAGTGAAGTGAAAATGACGTTCATTTATTCATTCCAAAACTATGTATTGTGTCCTTACTTTGTGTCAGACACTGTTTCTGTGCTTAGGAGTCAACAGTAATGAAAAAAAAACAAATTCCTGCCCTTAGGGTACTTACATTGTAGTGAGGAAAGCTGGGCAATAAGTAGTAACATAATAAATAATCAAAATATTCACTATGTTAGAAATCATTTAAAAATTGAACAGAGTAAGCGGCATTGGAAGTATGGAATGTAGGGGTGGGAACTAACTTTAAACAGAATTTCCATTGAGAATAGGGCTTTTGATCAAATAATTGAAGGAGGCCAGGGAAATCACCACAGGGTTATTTAAGTGAAGAGTGTGCTTACAGAGGCGACAACCACTTAGGTGGAAGTACGCCTCACCTGGTCAAAGCGCAGCCCAGAAACTGACGTGTCTGGAGTGGAGTGACGGGTGGGGCTGTAGCAAGGAGGGCCTTGCAGGACGTTGCAATGATGATGGGCTAATTGCATAGTTATTTGCATGCAAGTTAGAGTTGGGCACTGGGAGTATAAATAGACCACAGAAGTGGATTCTCTGAGCTATCAGAGGCCTTAAGAAAATAGCACTCTCTTGCTCATCAGTGTGTGACTTCCTTCCACAGCACTGCCATCAGAGAGCCAGCCTGCCTGCTCTTGGGCACACTGGTGACAGGGAGCTCTCGTCTTCTCGAGGCAGCTCATCTTTTAGGTCCGCCTGCTGGAAGAGTCTCTCTTTCCCTGAGATGACATCTAATTGCCTGTCACTGCCATCCATCCCCTTTCCTTCTACCCCCTGGAGGCCTTTCAGAATAAGTCTAATCTTTCTTCGTCATGACAGCCCTTCAAATATTTGAAGACAGCAACCACATCCCTAGAGGTTTTTCTTCCCCGAACCGATAGACTCTAGTTTCTGCTCTCGTTTCTCATAGGACAAATGTAGTTGACGTCTACTCTCTCTCCTCTGAGTCTGCTCCCTGTCTGTTTGATGGTCAAAAGTGAGCCTGATGCGCCTGGCTGGACAAGACCAGGCCTGGGCCATTCCGTTCTTGGCCTGGGCTAGGTTCCAGGCAGTAGTGCAATAAAGGGGAAAGGCTTTGGAATCAATGAGTATGGCTTCAAATCCCAGCTCTGCCCCTTCAATACTGGGTAGCTCTGGAGAGTGGTTTAGTTTCTCTGAATCTGTGAATTGAAGATGGGAATACTAGCATTTGTTGTGAGAGTTTAGTGGTTTGACCAGTATACATTTGCCTGATACCTCCGAAAGGTTCAAAGTTGATTTTTAAAAATGTCTTCTGTGCCTTTGGCAACATTTTCCTCCCTCCATCCACTGTAGCCATTTATTTCCAGAGCCAAATTTCACAAAATCTAGCGCCCACTCCTGAGTTCATTGAAGAAATATTCTTTATGATCTTCTCATTCCTTAATAAGAGATATGTAGAGTCTATAGGGTTTGTTTGTTTTTTCCTATTTTCTTCAACAAATTAATAAATACAGCAGGGAAGTTTCATTGGCCCAATGTCCAGACCCTCCCGGGCTGTGGAGATGGTCCTGGGAGTTATTCTGATGGGTCATGGGCAAGTACCATGGGGAGGAGTGGATAGAGTGATCTGCCTATGTTCTGGCTGCCTAACATCATAGCAAGCACATCCAAGAGTTGGGCTTTTTCTTTGTCATATAAAGATGTAACTAGAACTTTCTGTCTCAGAGGTGTGCAAGTGAATAGGACTTTTACTGATCATCTGAGGGATAATGGAAGACCCTGTCCCTGAATGGCATCACTGTGATGCGGGAGGTGGGGAGCTGGGGAGAAGGCTGTGACATATCTGGACTCTTATGAAGACTGACTATTTGGGCAAGTCTTGCCCCCCTCGCCACCACCCTGCTCAAGAGGCACTCAGCAATCTCCTACCCAGTCTCTTGCCTCCAGTCTCCACTCCAGTTCTGTCCGTCTGTGACCTGATTATGACACGCTTCTCTGAATGGCTCCTCTGGCAATCGGGCTCCTACATGCTGCACATTCAGCCTCGTGGAACTCCCCAAAGTCACCCCCAGCCCACCCTTAGCTACCGCCTTTGGAAATCACTTGCCATGCCTCAGTCCTTTGCATGTGCTCTCAATGCTGCCTGAAACACCCTTCTTCACTTAAGAGGACTTCTGTTCCTTCAGGAAAGGTCATTGCTGCTTCCCCTGAGCTCTTACAGCACTTGGCAATAACACTATGGAATTATAATTCATGTATTGTATTACAATAATCTGTTCACGCTTGTCTTCTCCACTAGAGCATGAACGGAAAGACTCAGGGTATTACCTTTCTAAGGCTGCCATAACGAAGTACCACGAACTGGTTTAAAACAACAGAAATCCATTTTCTCAGTTTGTAGGCTAGATGTGTCTGCAGGGACCATGCTCCCACTGAAAGCTCTAGAAGAGGATCCTTCCTTGCCACTTCCCAGCTTCTGGTCATTGCCGGTGATCCTTGGTGTTCCTCGGCTTGCAAGCGCATCAGTCCAACTTCTGCTTCTGTCACATGGCCTTCTTCCCCGAGTCTCTGCGTCCAAATGCCCCCTCTCCTTTCTTTTATAAAAACATTAGTCACTAGATTAGGGCTCACCCTACTGTAGTATGACCTCATTTTAACTTGATCATATCTGCAAAGACCCTATTTCCAATAAGGTCACATTTATAGGTGAGGGGAAAGTTCGGACTTCAAAATACATTTTTAAGGAGACATAATGCAACTCGTAGCACTAGGTTTTATGTGTTTGTGTATTGCCACTGCCTGGCATGTATGAGCACATAAAATGCTTCTTGAATGATGTAGGAATAAATCATGAGTAAAAGGAAAAAGTAGTTATCCCAAAACACACTCTTATTCACTGTGCACCCCCATCAATGCCGGGCCCTGTGCTAGGTGCTGAGGTTACCAAGAGGAAAATAAGATGTGGCCTCAACCACCACTTACTCCCCAGGAAGTGCTTAAGCCTCCCAGTCCTGCATCTTTTGCAGTTAGTCCTCAGCTCACCCTGAGAGCTTTAGCTTTAAATAGACCTACCAGTCTATTGCCAGAGTGCTCATGACTAATTTAGGACCTTTCTGGCAGTGAGTTCAAGGGTGTGGGTGTCCAGATGGGACCCCCCATTGCCCTAGTATCACTGCATCCTGCTCCCACTCAGCAGCTGTGTGGGTTTTACTGCCTGCATCTAGACAGTGAATTAAGCCTTAGGCTCTTTAAACAAGTCCCCACTTCCCCACCCATTCTGCTCTGAGTTTTATTTCCTAACTTGTAAAATGGGGATAATATCCAGTTTCTCAAGGTTGCTGAGATAGTAGATGTAGAAGTGATTTATTAAGTTACTTAGTATTGAAAATGTATTTCAACACACATTCCTCCTATCCCTGTATTTTCACCCCTCTGCAAGGTGATCTTGCAGCTCCTCCCATTAAGAAGTGGAGACTATTTAGTCCTTGAAAATAAGCTTGACCATGTGATTTGCATTGACCAATGAGAGAGTAACAATGTGATGGAAGCACAGGTTGAAAATCACTTGAATATTGAAAGTTTGGTGGCTCTTGGGAGTCCTTAAAAGAATTCCTTGGGACTTTGAAAAATGCTGGACCTCCGTTTCCTCTGGACAGTCCCCAGAGTTCAGACATGCCCTTGGAGTCAGTAACCTCTGATACCTGGACCTCATCAGGAATGCCATATTCACTTACGAATGGATCTTAGTCTTAACTCTTCAGACTACTGAGTAATTCACATGTTTTTCACACACACAAAAAAACTGGCCATGGCTTCTGGGAACACTTGGTCTAAGACCAAGGACGCTTTGCATAGATGGTCTGCAAAGACAATCTGAAACAGTGCTGAATATGTGCATTAATTAAATATATGCAAATAAATGTTGTGTTTAGAAATTAATCCTGACTTGGAAAGAGATTTTAAAATTATATTTCGACTGACCTTCTCAACAGTCCTGTGATCCAAGATGGAGACGTATGTACTTTTATTTATAAGGAATCTGAGGTCTCAAGCAGGGACATGAGTTCCTCAAGGTCACACAGCTAATATATCAGTTAGGTTTTGTTGCATAACAACCTTCTCAATACTTAGTGGTTTAAACAACAATTGTTTATTAGCTGTTTCTGTGGGTTGGCAATTTGACTTGTGATTTTTAGGGCAGTTCTGCTAGTCTTGCTTGGGCTCAATCAGGCAGCTACAGCCAGCTGACCGGTCGGCTGAGGACTAGTTGTCTTATGATGGTCTCACTCACAGGTCTGACAGTTGGTGCTGGCTGTTAGCTGGGGTGATGGAGATGATTGGCCCATGTGTCTCCAGTAGACTAACGTGGCTGATATAGCAGTTGTCACAGAATTTCCAAGAGCCATGGGGCAAATACTAATGTTCAAATGATTTTCAATCTGTGTTGCTCCCTTGTTGGTCAATGCAAATCACAAGGTCAAGGTTATATTCAAAGGGTAAGGGACTCGTCTCTACCTTTTTATGGGATAAGCTGCAAGGTCATCTTCAAAGGGGAAAAATACAGGGATAGAAAGTTTTTTGTCTATTTTCACAATCTACTATAGCTAGTAATTGGTAATTATGGGACAGAAACTAAAGATTATTCAGTATTTCTCCTGCTTTGGCAGGGATCTAAGAAATAGGCTTAAATAATTCTCAGCTAATTAACTTCTTTTTTTTTCTATTGCTCAATGAGTTATAGTCATGACTCTACCTTATATGTATAGCACATTACAATTTTACAAACACGTTTATGTCCTAATCCACAGGCAGGAAGATAAATGAAGGGTTGTTTTAAATAAGGCTCATGAGAGATACAAGCTGAGAGAAGGAGTCAATGGTTCTTCTACCTCAATTTAAGTCAATAAGCTTTTTTTTGAGCATCTACTATGTGCCAGGCACTGTATTAACATCATGAATACAAAGGTGTATAAGACCTGGTCCAATTGCTCAAGGAGTTCTTAGAAGTCTACTGAAAGAGATAAACATAGAACGTAATGTAGTGGGAAAGGTTCTAGAAAAGATGTTTTATATAAAATGTTCTGAGGAATACAGCAGGAACAATTCAGTAGGGATGGCTGCAGAAAGAAGGTACTAATGATAGGTATAGTTTTACCTGTGCAAAAGCACAAATATGTTGACCTGCATGGAATATTCTGGAAACAGCAAGACCACAAGAGCATGGAGGGTGGAGGTGCGGAGCAGTGGGCAGAGGCAGAAAGGTTATAAGCAGCTTTGAATACCATACTAAAGTATTTGAAATTCATCCTGAGAGTTACGGGGTGACACTGAGAGTTTTGAAGTGATAGGATGTGGAAGGAGAGATATAATTTTATATCTGTAGAGTAGAATGGTTGCAGGCTACATTTAGTAAGGTAAAACCAGAATGGGGAAGCTAATTAAAAGGCTAATGCCAAGTAAAAGGTTATAATAGACTGAATCAAGGAACTACAAGTAGGATTGGAAAAGAGAAAATGAATTCTAAAACTGTTTTGGAGGACAGCTTACTGAGTGATTGGGTATGAGAGCTGAAAAAAAGGAACAGAGATTCCGATGTTTCTGGTTTGGGCAACTAGTTCAGCAGGAGCTGGAACGATAAAGACTGACAAGGAAGCAGGTCATGGAGAGTGAGAGACAGAAGAGGGGAAAGGGCTGGAGAGAAGGGATGGCAGATTCAACACATGCCACGTTCAGCTGAAGGATCTGCGAAGTTCTCCAGAGAAGTATCTAGAATAGTAGGTCTTTGAATGTCTGGGTCTGAAGCCCAGGAAAGACATAGGAGTAGGTAGTGTCAAGCTGGAGTTCATCTGCATATAAATGGAGAGTTTGTTCTAATTCATTTGATGGCAATCCATGGAAATATCAATTCAAGCTGCCTTAAAACAAAACAGTAAAAAACAAACAAAAAAAAAGGTGGGGTTCTGAGTTCTATTAAGAGTATCACTGAAAAGTCCTAGAAGAGTCTTGCTTCAAGCACAGCTGGATCCAAGGGTCCCAACGATGTAACAAGGCTTTATCTCACTCTGTCTCTTTGTTTTTCTGAGTCCCACATGTGGCTTTATTCCAGGCAAGTCCCTCCCTCCCCCCGCCAGTGTCTACAGCGCACTCTCAATCAATTTCTCTTTCATGATACTTTATCAGTCTATTCAGAATCAGAGGATATGGTTTTAAGACCTAGGCTGGGCAAGGCCACAGCATCCCCAAGGAACTCTCATAAGGCTTCTGGAATTATTGAGTTTGGAGCCTTCTGGAACATCTGCAAGGTTTTGAAAGTATCTGGGTCCATTCAGTGGTCTGACTGACCATATTTAAATCACAATTCTTTTTCTGGAGCTAATTGATTCTAGTTCTACTCTGGGCAAGGCTGGGATACCCCCAAAGAACCCTCCTGAGGTTAACAGTGCTGGAATTTCAGGATTTCCCACAAAAACAGGAAGGAAAAAAGGAAGGAAGGAAGGGAGGGAGGGAGGAAGGAAGGAAGGAAGAAGGAAGGGCATATGTTTAAATATCACTCCTGGGTGACTTGGGTTCTTATGCTCCTCCTTTGGGGTCTCTTACCTTACTTCCCAAAAAACTGGACCAACGAGATGGCCCACGGAGGGAATATGGCACTGGAAAAAGTGATGGCCAAAGACCAGCCTTGGGAACATCCACATTTACGGGGTCAGCAAAGGAAGAGATACCAGTAAAAGTAAAGGAGAGAGGTCAGGGAGTTTGGAGGAGAACCAGGAGAAAGCTACTTCATTTCTCCTTTTCCCAGAATATCAGCGTGATCAGACATCCCATCCATCTCTCGCTCTTCTGCTCTCTGGAGTCCTCTGCACCAGACAGGTAATTGCTTTAGAATGTTAAGTACTTCGCCAGTTGCTGTAAACAGCCCCAAGCTCCACATCGAACACCTATCATGACAATTAAACTATTAATAAGGAGAAAGAGAGCAGCGGAAGAGATAATCAAGTTTAATTCCATTTTTTTTAACCAAGAAAAGCACAAGTCAATAAGGAGTGCTGTATCTTAATAGCCTCTGAAGGCCCCTCTATCCAAGAGGATTAGCTCATTTTCTCTAGATCTGAGCATTAGGAACTCCGATGCCTCCCACAAGGTCTTTTGGTATCCAATTATTTCTAATATGTCTATAGCTAAACCAAGAATCAACAGTTTAGGTCAAGTAAGAGAAGAGGAAGGTGGGTGCACTCATTCTGATTGTCAGTGTCTTCATCTGAAATAAAGGATATAATACCACTGCTCTCGCGGGGTTCCTGGAAAAACTAAATGAGGATCAAGGTAAGCTAATTCGGCATAAGGATTATTTTGAGCTGGAGCCAAGTGAGAATCACCAGATGTAGAAAGACACCTTGTAGGAGCTTCCCGTACCTGACTAAAGCGGCAACTTCTGAGAAACGAGACCTGCTATAAATCTCCCGTCCCAGGGAAGTCTCAGGGTCATGAAAATAGGAAGTCAACCATGAAATGGAGCTTTGTAAGCTCCAATGGAACTCACAAACTTTGTAAGTGCTTTACTAATGTTAGCTATTATATTCACTAGTCAAATAGGTTTGATGGCAAGGCATGTTTTCTCATATATGCACTCTGTGCTAGGAACTAGGAAATATAAGTATCATCAAGACACAGCCCCTGACCTTGAAGGGCTCCTGGGTAGAAATGCAGAAGTCTGGCATTGCTATAGGATTTTGGGAAGGAGATACTATGCCCTTTGTTTAATAAATAGAAAAAGCTGTCTCATGATATCAGGTGGCACATTTCTATGAAAATCTGTGCCTCTCCTTTACCTTGTGGCTCAGCATTTTTGTTGATGTGATAGAGCAGCCCTGCTTCTAGCTTAACTAGTGAGATAAGGTACCTACACATGCAATGGAATACATGTCACTGGACTCAGTCTCTGCACAGAGCCACACTCAGGAAAGACAGTCCCATAACAAGCATTATTAAAAGCAAATTTATGTTTTTACTTGGTTCTTTTAAAGAGTGTCCCGGCAATGCTTCTTAAAGCCTTTTTTTCTTTCACTATTTCTCTCAATTCCCTTTCTCATTCTCATCTTCCTATGAAATCTTGGCCTGAAATCCAGCCAGGATTCTTTCTTGCCCCACTCTCCCAGTTTCCCAGGCAAGTAGCAGCCCCAAACCTTACCTCTCTCATCCACCCATCTCCTCATTCATAAGGTGTTTCCCTGTTCCCTGTGACTTTCTCTTCCTTCAGTGTTTCTGTTCACGGCCCCACTTCCTTTCCGAAAGCCTGTGCTCCTGGCCTTCTCCACATCCTACCACCTGCGGGAAGAGAAAGTGTGGCTCTAGCTCTCACTTGCTCCTGGGTGGAAATCTGTCCACTTCTCAGATTGCAAAGGAGAGTTCAGAAACTGAGCCTGAAAGCAAACATCCTTCCTCCATAAAAAGGAGCTTGGAGGGGGGGTAGACAGAATTCTGAGATGTCCCCTAGCATCCCCACCTCCTGAGGTGTGCACCCCGCGTTAATGCCTGGGACTGCGAGCATCCTGGCATTTACTCCTGTGATTAGGTTATGCTACATGCATGATGACTTTAAGAAAGGAGACTGCAGTTTTGACAGCTGGCAGTGTCGTAGCCAATGAGGTTTATTGGAGGCCCGATGATTGCTAACTGAGAGAAAAGGAGATCATGCAAAGGGAGCTGACCTAACAAAGTGAGCCCTTTCAAAGCAGAGGGTTTTCACGAATCCGACATTGACAGAGCTATGGACTGACTTATCAGTGGAATAAATGTAGGCTCCAGAAGTAGATCCTACTATATATGATCATTTCATATTTGACTGAAGCTGTTATTTTACCAAGTAAAAAAAGGATGGGTAATTTACTACATGGTGCTGACCCTGTCGTTGTCCAAATAGAAGAAAATAAAACTGGATCCTGTTCTCAAACCATTAAAGGAAACTTCCAGATATATTACACCGTAATAATTGTTTTACAGTATATTCTAAAAGATTATGTGTACAATCAAAGGCAGAAGAGATCTTAATCAAGATTGGAAACCCAGAAGTTATTAAAAACATGTAGATATATTTAAGCTTTTAATATTAAAATCTTATGGCAATAAAACCAAAGATGAGTTGAAAAAAGTGGTTCAATAATGACACTTCAGTGATTTTTATCGACAATAAAAAAATAAGCTCTAACAAGGAGACAAGAAAAGATAAGTAACCCAAATGAGTAAAAAAATAAGAATAGGTCATTTAAACAAGTGCAAATAACTAAGAAACATGTGAAAATGATAAATTTCACAGTAACATGAAATCCCTGTTAAAATAATAATAATAATATCACTGCTTTTCTCCAAACAGACTGGATCAAAATTTCAAGCCCTTATACTTAATTGTTAATATGGATCTGGGGAGATACATACTCTCAAACATTGCTGATGGTAATAGGAATTGCTACCACCGTTTTAGGAACAAATCATTGAAAACTATTAGAAGTAGTACACAAGCACACCTTGGAAATACTGAGGGTCCTGCTCCAGACCCTCAGAAAGTTAATAGCAAGAAAGTTAATAACACATTAAAGTGAGTTACATATTTTTTTGGTTTCCCAGTGAATATAAAATTAATGTTTACATTATACTGTAATCTCTTAAGTATGCAATAGCATATGTCTAAAAAAATGTACATACCTTAACTTAAAAATATGTTATTGCTGGAAAATGCTAACCATCATCTGAGTCTTCAGTGAGTCGTAATCTTTTTGTTGGTGGAGGGTCTTACCTCCAACTTGTAAAAAAGACAATTACCTGCAAACACAACAAAAGGCACGCCTTTTACAGGCACGCCTATAACATACGCAATTTATAACTTTCAAGTTGTAACCTTTTATGTAATGTATAATGTGCATTTGCTTATATTTATAATATGCACTATTAAAAAAAATAACAAGCCCCATGGCAAAGAAACAAAACAAAACAAAACAAACAAAAGCTGAGGGCTTTGTCCTGCTGGGCCCGGAGGGAGACACGAGAGATGTGCCCCTGTTGGCCGGGAAGAGCAACCGCCACGCTGTGAACCACCTGTGGGGGTCACAGGGCAAGGGATGTGAGTGACTTCTCGGAGCTAAGAGAAGGCCTTGACAAAAAAATGTGGACCTCAGTCCTACAACCACCAGGAAATGATTTTGACCCACAACTTCAATGAACGCCCACCCCCAGCATCCACAAAGGAACAAAGTCCACTGACGCCTTGATTTCAGCCTGGTGGGACTCTGAGAAGAGACCCCAGCCACGCTGTCTGCAGCTGGACATCTGAGCTGAAGAGCTGTGAGCTAATCGGTGAGTGTTGTCAACCGCTAAGCTTGCAGTAATTTGTTAACTTAGAGACTAACCTTGAAAACCGACAGAGAGGGAGAGTGAGGACATATACAGCATACAAAATCACACAAGAATGATATTTGTTTCTGTTCTGGATAAAAATATCACTGGTCACACAGTGCATGGGCTAAGGGCTAAATGAAGTACTGCTGCTAAGTGCTGACAGAGGCCAGCTAGGGGGCCTGGGGCCTGGGGCAGTAAGAAATGCTCCATTGGAGAGATGAAACACGTGTGGGTGATGGATAGGAATTGGTAGGTGGAGAAGACGTGATTTAAGGAAAAGTGTGTGGGTAGGGATATAGATGATGTGCTATAGGAAGAATGAGGAGCCTGCTTTGGACCCTACCTGTCTCCCCACTTGGCTGCAGCCCTTTCCAAGGACTCCCTGAACAGGTCATGCATTTTCACACCTGCAGAAATTTGCATGTGCCCCTTCCTCTACCTGTAACTTCTCCTTTCCTTCCCCATTTGTCTTTCAACACCACAGCTCCTTCCCTTCACAGTCCCTCCCCCAGCTTCCCAATTTCGGAAAAGTGCATCCCAAGCCCAAGGTCTTAGAGCTCCCAAATGGAAGCAGGGGCTTCCACAGCCTTGCTTGTTCTACAATTCCACATTCAGAGAAGAAAGTGCATAAACTCTTTGCTGGGTCAGTAATCAACCTCATGTTCAATCTTTTTGCCTAATTCTCATTTCCAGATGGCGGGTTTTCATAAAGCGGGGCATACCCATAACGCAGCCAGGCTGGCAGCCCCAATTCCATGGTAGCCCTTGGCTGTGTGTTTCTAAAGCAGTGAAAGAGCTATGAGGTGTTCCCTGAGGCCCCCAATGAGGACTGGAGATCCCCAGGCTCTTCCCACGGGATCCTTGATCATGTTCTGGTTTCCTCCTCCAGAAACATGAGGCTAAAAAAACCCGAGGCTGAGGAAGGGCTGAGTCAGAGCTCTCAGAGAAGGACAATTCCTGCGTGGCTGCTCCCTGTGAGGAACACCCCCCATTGAGCCCAAGTTGTTTATGTCAAAAGCTGTAAGCCTGAAAAATGAGCTCTCCCAAGGCAGGTTGGCAGCATGCTCCCCTTCCTGGAGGTGGCATGGTGTTTCATAGCGTGGCAACTTTCTGTGCCAGTATAAAAGGATGAGCATATATCCCGCCAAGCTGGGGAAGCCTGATGACAAAGGAGGGGGAGATTGGTCTGGAAGCCAGGTGACAGGAGGTCTAGTCCCAGCTTCACTGCGTACCCCATGTGTCATATCAGGTAATACCCTTCAGCCCTCTGGGTCTTCTTTTTCTCAGTTGCAAAATGAAAATGTAAGTCCAGATGATTTTCAAGTTTCCCTCTGGCCCTGGCATTCTTTGGATTTATCTGAGTGCTCCCCAAATGCCAGGTCTCCAAGTTCACGCTCAGGCCCTGGCTGTCCAATGTGGGATGACAAGGAGGAGCAAGGAATGCTGACAGAGTCTACGGCCTTTGCTGCTCAAAAGAACCAGGCTCAATTGTCACCCACCAATTGGGCACCTCCGCTGTGTCAGCCATCCAGGTAATGGCTGGGGATACAGATGTGAAAGTGACAAAGTCTCTTCAAGAACTCATGGTCTAGCAGGTGAGGGTGTGGCCAGAAGTGTGGACAAGAAGATCACCAGCCACAAAAACTCCCTTGTTAAGTCCTGATTGAATGACACAGGCAAGCAGCTCAAAATGAGGAATAGTCTACAACAGTCCAAGTGGAACTGGATTTCAGCTGGAAATTCAGTTCTGGGCCTAGATTTTCCCCACCTTGACCAAAAGTTTTATTGAGAAAGAGATCAGGATGAAATGACCAGGGAGGTCAAAATTCATTTTCTTCCAGTGATGCAACATTTTAATAGCCACGTAGTTTTCTCTAGACAGAAAGAACAATTCATTATTGTTTCTCATCTCAGAATGTTCCCATAATTAAGAGAAAAATAATTCACCCACAGTGATGGGGTCACTTAGCTGAGAAACGTCTTTTCCAGTGTGTCTGTCAATTGTTTTAAAACATTTACTTATGATGTTATATTTTATTTTTTTTAAAGATTTTATTTTTATTTATTTTTAGAGAGAGGGGAAGGGAGAGAGAAAGAGAGGGAGAGAAACAGCAATGTATTGTTGCCTCTCACATGGCCCTCACTGGGGACCTGGCCTGCAACCCAGGCATGTGCCCTGACTGGGAATTGAACCGGGACCGCTTGGTTCCCAGCCCGCGCTCAATACACTGAGCTACACCAGCCAGGGCTTGATGTTATATTTTAAACATTTTTAAAAATATTAAAATTTAATTACTTCTAATAATTGAATTTGGCAAAACAGCAGGATATAAAGTCAATATCCAGAAATCAAAGGCACTTTTGTATACCAACAGTGAATCAGCAGAAACAGAAATCAGGAAAAAAATCCCATTTGATATAGCAACAAAAAAAATAAAATATCTGGGAATAAACCTAACCAAGGAGGTAAAAGACCTGTACTCAGAAAACTACATAGCACTGAAGAGAGAAATCAAGGAAGACACAAACAAATGGAAACATATACCATGCTCATGGATTGGAAGAATCAACATCATCAAAATGTCCATACTCCCCAAAGCAATTTATAGATTCAATGCAATCCCTATCAAAGTACCAATGGCATATTTCACGGAGATAGAACAAACACTTCAAAAATTTATATGGAACCATAAA
>PVJI01022251.1:0-25611 GCA_004026765.1 Micronycteris hirsuta | reverse complement strand
CATACGGCACCGTGTTCTGTTCTTCAGATAAGGACGCTGTTCCTGGAACTTGTGTTTGAGCGGGGCCAGGGGAGCGGCAGGGTGATTGCTGACAGTGGCCAGAGCAGGACCGTGTGGTGGAGAGGGATTTCCATGGGGGTGGCCGTCAAGAGTGGCCCAGGTGGGGTTCAGGAGCAGGGCCGGGAGGACAGGAGTAGGTGGCCACGTAGGGATTGGGGCAGGAGCGGAGATGATTTCCGGCAGAGGGAGTGAGTGCCAGGGCCCTGAGGAGGAGCGAACCTGGTGTAGTCAAACGCAGCGGGGGAGTGGGGTGCGGACGATGAGGCTGACGGGGAGTCTGGGCTTGGGTGCCAGTGGAAGGCACTGGGGCTTTTTTCTAAGTGATACAGGGCGCCATTGGAGAGTTTGAACGGGAGGTGACTGGATCCAATCTGTGTTTTATATACGTTGAGACAGCTTATGGGAGAGTGGCTGGCAGGCAGAGGAACCACAGTGCCTCACAGTGAGGAGGCAGGTGACTAGGGGCCAGAGCCCTGAAAGCCAACTGGCTGACTGGCTTGTCTTTGCAGTACCTGCTCCACTACCTGATTTCCCTCAAGAACTGGCTGAATCGTTATAGCTGGCAGCGGACCCCCATCTCCATCACTGCCTGGGCCCTGCTGCGGGACAGCTACCACGGCGGGCTGTGCCTTCGCTTCCGGGCTCAGCACATAGCTGTGGCAGTGCTCCACCTGGCCCTGCAGGTATATGGGGTTGAGGTGCCCGCCGAGGCGGAGGCCGAGAAGCCGTGGTGGCAGGTGAGGTGATGCTCCCAGTACACTGGCACGAGTCCCCTTTCTTTGCCTAAGGACCTTTACAAGTCTCCATACCTGGGTGTTCATGTTCCTTTGTAGTAAATAACCATAAGAGAGGTGAGGGCTACTTGGGACTATCGAAGCTTGAAAATACTCCGTACTTTCTAAGCCTAAGGCAGAGGTTCTCCCCCTTGGCATTGTGCACATTTAGGGCTGGGTCATTCTCTGCGCTGGGGCATCCTGGGCACTGCAGGGTGTTGAACAGCATGACTCTGCCCACTCAGAGCCAGGGGCAGCTTCCTCAGTAGTCATGACAACCAAACACGTCTCTTCATATTGCTAAGTGTCCCAGGGTAGGCGTCCCCTCCCAGCTGAGAACCGCTGAGCTCAGACAAGCACTTTTATTGAATTGAATGGGAGCTTGTCACAGTTCAGAGATGAATAAACCTGGCTTCACGCAAGAAGTATAGGTGGTGCTCAAAAAAGATGGATGGATGATAGATAGGTACATAGATGGTAGAGATAGGTAGGCAGGTAGGTAGAGAGAAGATGGATGAATGGATATATTAGATGATAGGTAGGTAGGTAGATCGATGATAAATGGATGGATGGATGAACAGATTAGGTAGATGATAGGTAGGTGGAGAGAGACGAGACTGACGATTGATAAATCCCGCTGTCTCCCCTAGACCTACAGAATCCGAAGTGCGGTTTCTAGATACTGAGTTGAAATCTGTCCATCAGAAGGGCTCTGCTCAAGGACTTCTGCGGTCTTGTCAGATTTTCCCTGAGTAGTCCCATTGTTTCGCAATGGGGTTTTGAGATCATTTTGCTTTTTCTTTCCCATACTCGAAGTTTGCTGTTCTTTTCTTCATGAAATGTTATTGCCTGGCCTTGTCCTAGAATGAGGTTCTATTGTAAGCAGAATTTGAGGTAACTGAAGGTCTTTGCTTTTGGTACATCCCCCCTCCTCCACAAACCCACAGTGACCAGAAATCTTCTACATGTGTCATTTATTTCCCTGAAGGGAATGTGCCCCATGGGTGCCTTCCTGGGCCTGCTCCTTGCTCCCTCTCCCCTCCTGCAGCTCTCGGCGTAAAGGGTGCCTCCGCCTTTCCTGACACTCCCTCCCCCTGGTCTGCTTGCCCTCCATGGGAGACCGCAGCCTTTCCTGCTCTTTGCTCTGCTGGCTTTTATTGTCTGTCCAATCTCCGCCGCCCTGCACTCGCCAGACTGCAAGCAGCCGGAGGCCAGGGGTCTTGTCTGCTTGGTCAGCTGCCCCATGCCCAGTGCCTAGACCTGGCGCATACTAGGTGCTCACATATGTGAGTAAATAGCTGGGTCTTGGGCCACATGAATCCCCCAGCAGCACAGGGATGAAAGGGCATCTGTGTGGACAGAAATGATTGCTCCATGCTGGGGCTTCTCGGGGAGTTCCAGATCATGTGCCTGCAGTGCCCCCGTTCTGCTGGAATCGGCTGGTGGCAGAGGGGCTGCCCCTTCCTAGCTCTGCTGTCCGAGGGCATCTGGTGGGCATGGAGGCCCCAGTGCCTTGGGTGCTTGGATCTTCGATGTTGTCACTGGTTTCCCATTGTCCCTGCCGGCTGTCTGCTGTATCTGCTTTCTCGTCACTTGCTCCTGAACTTCACTGGGCGCCACTGTACCACCTCTGCTTCACACTCTCAGCCCTCATGAGATCAGAGTGCTAGGAAGCAGCGCCACCATGAGCTTGTTTTCTGGGTACACCGACTTAACCAGTACTTCTCACAACTGGGTAAAAGGGCTTCTTTGGGGGTGGCGTGCTCACGTTCACACAGCTCCGCACCGTTTCCGGATGGCTCTGGGCCTTTGGCACTGAGACCATCCAGAATCCGGGCACCTTTTGAACTCCTGAGCTGTGAGTGCCGGCTCCCAGTGATGACTGGCCTGCCCGGCCCTGGAACACTGACGTCTGATTTGCAAAACACTTTCCCTGCTCGCACGCTCTCCGCTGCCACTTTTTGCAGCAACTGCCTCTGTTGTCCTTTGTCTGCTGTGGGCTGGGGCTCCGCCGTGCTGGTCAGGAGACTTAGCAAAGCTTGATGCACTTCCCCGCCACTAGCCTGCCAGCACTCGAGTGTGCCAGTCGCGGCAGGCCTTTGCACCAAGCCCTGTTGAGCGTCTGGGTCCGTGAGGCACTGCCTCTGAATCAGCAGCATGTTGTAGAATGTGTCGGTTTCTGCCCTCTGTAAGGCTGGATACTGCTCCACGGTCTGGATGGACCACATTGTGTTTGTCCAGCCCTATATGGAGCGACACCTGGGTTGCTTGCAGTTTTTGGCCCGAACTACTTTTTAATGGTCACTTCTCGGTTTGGGGTCTCCAGGAGCACACAGGTTGTGGACACTGACAAGCAAGCCCATATTTCTGAGGTATTTGTTTTCCACCCGGAGCCCAGAGTGAGACGGACAACCTTCCTGAGCCAGAGCTCAGGGGGGTGTTGAGGTCACTGTTTCCCACCCGAGGTGGTAGCCTGTGGAGTGTCCTATGAGGGCCTTGGAGGGAGTGGATTCAAGTCCAGTTTTTGTCCTGGCTCAGCCCCAGGCCTGACCCTCATGGCACCTTGGTTCCCCAGGCAGCAACCCCCTGGCCCAGGGAGGACACAGCATCCAACCAAGGGCTCTTTGTGTTGCTTTTTACTTCCCATGTCATCAGGGGCCCCGGAGAACACTCCTAGGCCCAGTGCTCGGCTAGGAGGACTCACAGAACTCAGAAAGGCCGCCGCACTTGCGGCGCTGGCGGATATGGTTAGTTACAGTGGCAGGTGTGCATGCAGGCCGGCTCCAGGAGAGACCAGGAGCGCGCTTCCAGGTCCCCCGCCAGTGGAGTCGTGTGGACAGCACAGTGCCTCTCAGCAGTGATGTGTGTGTGACAACATGCACAGAGGGCTGCCACCAGGGAAGCCCCCCTGAGCGGTGGGGGTGCCCAGGGACTTTCCTGGGAGTCAGTCCTGCAGGCCTGGAGCGCCCGAGTGGCTGACCTCAGTCACTCAGTCTGCAGCCCCTGCAGGTCAAGCTCATGTGTTCAGTCCAAGCCCCCAGCAGAAAGCAGTCTGTCGGCACAGACTACCTGGCAGGGCCCTTGTGCCAGGGGCCTAGAGCTTCCCTCCCAGGAGCCAGGCAAGGGCCAGACCTTCCTTGAGAATATTCAGGGTTAGCCCTGAGCTGCGCACCACTCTTGGTTTAGGCCCCTGGGGACTCATCTTACAAGTTTGTGATCTCTCTGGCACAATCAAGAGGGTGTTCCGTCCAGGCTATAGAGCCAGGTCCCTGTGTTCCCCAGGGGCCAGCCTAGCGTGGGGTGGGGTCCAGGTGATCTAGCCTGTTTATTTCTTGAAATAGATTCCTGCCCATTTCTCTCCTAAGATCCCCAGAGATCTCCGAGCTGAGAGAGCCCGGGCGGGGCTTGTGGGGAAGCAGGAGCCCACGCTCTATTACCAACTCCCTGGGTAACCCAAGACAAGTCCCCTGTCCTGTCTGGGTCAGATGATCACCCAGGCCTCTTCCATCTGGAATGTTCTCTGCTTTGCGATCAACCTTGGCAGGCTGAAACTGAACTGGCATTGCAGAGAGCCATCATGATTTCCGATAGTGAAGTCCTCATGCCACCCCGGTCCCCCCGCCATGCAGTGTGACTCTGCACTTAGTGTCAGGAGCCTTGTGTGACATGGAGGGAGTCTAATTGGAACCTGTTTCCTTCTCCTTTCTAGGTGTTCAGTGATGACCTTACCAAGCCAACCATTGATAACATTATATGCAATCTCATTCAGATTTACACCATGGACACAGAGATCCCCTAAGGTCCTGGTGCAGGCCTGCCCAAAGAGAAGCCTGCGGTGCTCGGCTGCCAGGGGACGGCACCACCACGTGGCCATGACGGCCAGCCCCCAGAGGACTGACTGGGAGAACTGGTTTCGTGCTGCTGGAAATGGGCTGGCGAAGGCCATGGCGTGCTGCCAGGCCGAGTCTGATGCTGTGGCTGTCCCGGGCAGTCATGGTCCCGACAGTGACGGGAGCTGCTCCCCCAGCAGGGAGGCCTGTGCTGTGTGGGGCGGCTCTGCGGCGTCTGTGTCGGCCTTTGTCCTGTGAGAGGATGCACGCTTCGGTCGAGATTCAGAATCATTGGAAGAAACATCAAAGAATGGATGGTGCTGTACTTTGGGGGGTATTTTTTAAAGGCCAGATTTATAGAAAGTATAAATAGATGAACTTTTATTTTGTTTAATAAAAGATGATACAAATCAATGGAGACACCCTGCCTTTGCTTTGTAGCCAGTGCTGCCCTGGGGTGTTTATGGGTGCTGTCCAGACTCAGTTTCTCCTTCCATATGCTCTACTTGCCACATGGGTTGTGCTTTGTGCTCCCGAGGTATTTCTGGGGCAGGCGCTCCTTTGCTTCTTGAGGGCATGATGGCACAGCATGTGCCCGTGTCGTGGTGGCGTCATCACTGCTCCACCACTGGGACATTCGCAGGGCTTGGCAATCACCCTGCCTGTGTGAGAGAGAACATACATTTTGGAAGAGGATTAGGGATTATTGTGTGGTTTCAAAAAACACAGATCTGACCAAAATGTAATTAGGAAGTAATACATTTTAAAAACATTTTATTTATTGATTTGGGGAGGGGGGGAGAGAGATCTATTTGTTTTCCACCAATTCATGGGTAGACTCTTCTATGTGTCCTGACTGAGGGTGGAATCCACAGCTGTGGCGCATGCAGACAACACTCTAATCAACTGAGCCACCCGGCCAGGGCGGTCGTAATAAATGTTTAATGTTGAGGTACCGAGTCTGAATGGGGAATCTAGAGAATCTCAGAGCCATGGCACCCCTGTCCGCACCTCCCGCTCAAAAGGCACTTTGTGAAGGACTGCTCTTGGGCGCGTCAGAGAAACAGGCCAGCCTGGGTTCTTCTCCCTGCGAACCCCCACTGGGCGTACTGGTGGGACTGTCCTGTCAACACATGATGGCACAGGGTCTAGGGGGCTGTTCAAAGCACTTCCCTTCATTTGGGAGGTTGTTCCCAGGGGAGTATGGGCTGTGAACACTGGCTGCCATGCCCTGTGACAGCCACTGCGGCGGGGGACAGCCGGAGCACCTGGAGTCCATGAGGGCGCTTCGGAGCACTCATCCCTGGTTGGGGACACGAGAAGGGGTCACGCTTGTGACAAGTCAGTCAGTGCGGCTTGCTCGAGTGTACAAAGTGTGCTATTTATCTTTAGGGTGAGGGATCCAAGTAAATGTCCCCTTTTTCATTGTGTCCTTTTCACATCTGTACACCCAGCTTAATTGGGAGCCCTTTGAGGACAGGGTCAGCGCCCAGGTTTAGGACCCGGGGTGAGGGGCCCAGCCCAGCAGGCCTCCGAGGACAGCTTCAGTGCCCTTGCCAGTCCTTTCCGCCTTCTGCTGTTTAAAAGGCACCTTGCCTGTGCCATGTCCTTCTTCCCTGCAAACTGGGCCCAGGCGCCCCGGGGTCTTGCCTGTGTTGTGTAGACAGGGCTCTGCCCTTGGCCAGTGCTTACCATCGATTTGAATGGAACTAAGAGATGGATGTTTTGCTTTTGAATTCTCTGTCATCTGACCTGACAAGGTCACAAGCATCTATAGAAGTGTCCATTTCTTTGGATCTCCTGAGGTTCAGCCACCAACGAGGCAGCTGGCCGCATGCACTTGATGGAAGGCCATGTTCTTAACTCTCAGAAGGCAGAACCCCCTGGTCTGGATGGGACGGCTCTCCAACTCTGCCTGTTCCAGTTTGTCCCCTCCCCACACCCTGCCCCTGGACAGATCAGAACCAAGTGGAGATGGTTGGATAAAGCTCTCTAAGTATTCAGTGAGCATCCCTACTCCCCACTGACAGTCACCGTACTGAACCTGGAAAGTGCGGCCTGCAAAGCTCTGGGTGGCAGGGGCTAATGCAGTCTCTGTGGAGATTTCGTGGATCTAGGTTTCCTTTTCTGATGGCCAAGTACCAGGTGAGTGGCTTTCTCTGTATGGGACTCAGTTTCCTACTTTATAAATTGAGCAGGTTGGACCAAATCATCTCAGACTGTAATTGCTATTTTGAAATCCCTTGGTAAAAAGAGGGGTGGGGGGAGAAAGCAAAGAGAAGAAGAATAACCAAGAAATGAAAATCCCTTGACCTGCATGTATACCTGTCACACTGTCCCGGGGACTTGCTGGCTTTGTGTACTGGCCTCTGGGCCTGTCATCTCAGTGTTTGCCACTCTGTGTTTTGCTGGAAATTGTCACTGGAATAGAGATGAAGGGAAGGCATTGGAATATATGTGACACTGTCTGGGAATATGTGACCTGCCAGCCCTGCTTTGTAAGGGCACTTGGCCATAGGGTATAAATTAAAGTCAGTGGTACAAGGTGGCTTTTTTGTTGTTGTTGTTCACTTTGGCTTCCTATAACTGACACTTTTGTAAAACACATAATGGGGATTGAGGATATACAGCCTCCCATCTCCTTTTTTGTGAGTTCACAAAGGCCAGCAATGGCAGATCAAGAAGATTTTCTAGAACCTGAAGCTTCCAGGAGCTTTTTAGTCTACAGAAGTTTTTTAAAAAGAGCTTTAAAGAGATTTTAAAAAAGATGTTATTTATTTATTTTTTAGAGAGAGGGAAAGGGAGGGAAAAAGAGAGGGAGAGAAACAGCAATGTGTGGTTGCCTCTCGCATGCCACCAACCTGGGACCTGGCCTGCAACCCAGGCACGTGCCCTGACTGGGAATCAAACTGGTGACCTTTCAGTTTGCAGGATGATGCTCAGTCCATGGAGTCACACCAGCCAGGGCTAGAGCACATCTTAATCACTATAAAGGGATAAATAGTTGAGCCTTACTCAGCACGTCAACCTGGTAGAAGGAGGAGGGCAAACTGGATCCTATGAGGGACTTGGCCCATCTCTTCCTTTTCAGCTATGATGGAATGAATGGTGTCTCCAGAAGTGTTTACATCCCAACTCCCTGACAACGGACCCTTATTTGGAAATATGGTCTTTGCAGATGTTGTCAAGGTGATATGAGATCCTTCAGGAGTGGGGGTCCCTAATGCAACATGACTGGTATCCTTAGAAGAAGAGACACACATGGAGGGAAAAGACCATGCGACAACAGAGGCAAGGACTAGTGATGTGGCCGTGAGCCAGAGATTGCCGGCCAGCAGCCGAAGCTGGAAGATACAAGAAAGTTCCCTTCCTTAGAGCCTTGGAGGAAGCGTGGTCCTGTTTACTCCTTGCTTTCAGACTTTGGGCTCCCAGAGCTGTGGCAGGATAAATGTTTGTTGTTTGAAGCCCCCCAGTTTGTGGGACTTAGTTACAGCAGCTCCAGGAAACTCCTACATGGCCTTCCCCAGACTACCAGTATGCACCCTTGCTCCCAGGGTGTCACCGGGTGATGAAGATGGTGTTGGCTTTGTGGCTGGATGAGCGTTGTAGTGTTTCCTTGCCCTGAGCCATTTGGCTAAGTACCAATTTCCCCCCATGTCATATTTGATACTGCGAATCAGTGGGAAAGAGAACCCACAGACACAAGTGAACCATTCTTTTGAGGGAGCACAATACCTCTCCATAAGGTGCTATCTGGTATTTGGCCTAATGTAGAGTTACATAGCTTTATGGTTTGAGTTGGACTTGCACATCAACGAAGAAGCAAGAGCTCTTTGTTATTTGTTTGCTGTTTGTAGCTACTTATCCTTTTGCTTTTTCAAACAAGTGTAGGTTCTGGTGGTTAGGAGGGAACTGAGAAGCCATTTTTCTCCTTTCTTGGCACCCTCCCTGGAAAATGCATCCTCTGGCACTGCCAAGTCTAAAAGGGTAACGTGCAGAGTAGAGAAATAGAAATACGAGGAAATGGGATATGGGGAGTCTAGGCGCCATCACTGCAGTAGTTGTTTGCAAGTGACGGGCCACTGCTGACTTTGTGGCTCTGCTGGTGAAGCAGAGGGGGCAGGCCATGTAGCACAGATGTCCCCTCATACAGGTGCTCAAAGATACCTGGTGAGTGAAAGAATGAATGGCAGAATGACCCATGGAGCAAGTGAATGAGTAAAATAATGGGTTTTCTTTCCATGGCTTTGGGTTAAAGAAGTCTCTGATTGTAAGCCTTGGGCACTGCTTGGTGGGGATGGGGGTGGGTGGGGGAGGGGGCTAGGTATAAAAGGTGCAGGTGCTGTGGCAAACAGTTTGGCAGTTCCTTAAAAATTTAAACATCGCATTACCATACGATCGTGCAGCTCCAACTCTGGGTATATACCCAAACGGACTGAATGCAGAGACTCAAACAGATATTTATACACTCATGCTCACAGCGGCAATGCTCACAGTAGCCAAAAGACAGAAGCAACCCATGTGTCCATTGATGGATGAACAGATTAACGAAAAATTTCCTATCCATGATATAGACTGTCATTCAGTCTTAAAAAGGTAGGAAATTCTGATACATGTTTCCACATGGATGAACCTCGAGGACATTATGTTGAGTGAAATAAGCCAGCCACAAAAGCACAAATATGATTCCATTCTGTGAGGGTTCTGGAGGAGTCAAACTCGTAAGAAAGTAGAATGGTTGGTGCCAGGGACTGGGACATGGGGAGTTAGTGTCTAATGGGGGCAGATTTCAGTTTGGGAAGTTGCAAAAGTTCTGGAGATGGGTGGCGGGGACGGTTACACAGCAATGCGAATGCACTTAATGCTGCTGAGCTGGTTAAAATGGTTATGATGGTAACTTTTATATTGTATATATTTTACCCCAATAAAAAGAAGAGGGAGTCTACCTGTGTGCCAGGTTCTGCCATTTGGGTTGGTTTGCTGGCATTGAATTGTTGCAATCATCTCTGGTCTCCGACTCACACCCTCCTCTGAGGACACACCAGGGGGACAGTAGGGCCGGGCCCTTCAAGGTCAAGACAGTTAGAGGATCACCATGCAAACCTCTACCAGGAGCGCCTCTGACCCCACAGGACGGGTGAGCCCCTTCCACAAGGACTAGAAAGGCAGAAAGGAGGCTGCGCACTCAGGGGAACACCACTCCCAGGGTTTGGCTTAGCTGGGTGAAGCGGATGAAGACGCCTTCCTTTCGTCCCGGATGATAATTCACCAAAGAATAAACCACACACATCACCCAGACCAGGAGCCTTTCATTTTTTTTATACACAGAAATTTTGGTCTATTCTTTAATTAGGAAATTCAACTACAGACTTTAAATTATTATGCATCTGTGGTCTTCCTCATTAAGATATTTTTGTTCATCTTTATAACAGGCAGATAAAAATGTAAAACATTTAATAACTGAACACAGTGGACCAAGCCATTCCATATAATATAATGTTTTATAGAGAGGGGCTCCCTGATGAGACAGGTCCCTTGGCCTGAAGACTACAGAAGCCAGAGCAACGATCCGAGGTCACAGCCCCCCTTTTCTGAACCACACACCCCACGGGTAGGCAATCTAGGGACTAAACAATTGACGTGTACAGTAGGCAACTTTGTACAGCAGCAGCAAGGGTGGTTTGAATACACGTGGACCATGTGTGCCATCAATGTGTCTACAACAGAGAGTGGAAAGGAGCCCATGAGTGTAGCGTTATGGAGCTTATCTTCTTCAATTGAAATATTTCCAATTTTATTTCTTGTTTAAGAACACACAGACCCTCAACAAATTGAGTTGCCCTTTTGGTTGTGGTTGTTTAAACAAGGACATAGGGAACAATTTACAAATGGGTAACATTCTCAGTGTGCCCTTTGGAAAAAAGGGATGGCTTTAAGTTATCTGTAGCTGGCATTGTAAGTGGGGTTTTCTTTTCTAACCGAAATTCCTGTGTCCGAGATCTGACTACTCCTGTTCAGGGGTAACATGGCATTCATGTTAGTGGTGGAGTCCCAGCATGGATGCTCAGAGATCAGGTGGAGGTAAGACAGGGCCCTGCCAGTGGGTGCCAGAGGAGGGGTGTGATGGGCGGACCAGCCTTTCCACCAGTCCAGCTGCTGCTCAGCTGCTGAGTGTACCCATCTTCACCTGCGGTTTCCATTCTGACCCTATGGCCCTCAGTTCTCAGCTGACCCCCAGTGGCTCAGCCTCAGGCCCAAGCAACAGGCACATGGAGGAACTGTGGTTGGACCCCAACTGCCTCCCTGAAAAATGTGAGACAGTTGAATTCAGATGGTAAAAGAACCTCTGCTGGTTTTTGTTTTTTTTTTTTTTTTGCACTTCCCTCCCTGGCTAAGGTGCATTTGGGGAAAACTGAGGCTTGGCTCACTGGGTGCCCACACTACAAGGAGAGGCTCCCGAGGGAAATATCTGGGGAGCCCAGGGCCAGCTCTCCCCAGCTGCAGACCAGGTGTCCAGCTGCAGACCAGGTGTCCAGCTGATGCGGTGTAGCTGACCTCCTCAGCCTTTCAGACTCATGAGAAAGGGCCACAGGTGTGATTAGAGCAATAGCCATGAGGTGCCATGGCTCCCCGGGGCTTTGCTTCAGCATCTGTTTCCCTGATGTCTCTGTAAGCGGCTGCAGACACAAATGCATGTTGTCATGGGTCATAGTTGTCTTTGAATGAGAAGACTGGGGTCAGAGGAGTGCCTTGGCGAGTTGTGACTGAGAACTTTTCCAAGTTGCTTTATGGGCGCCTCAGCAACAACTTGTCGGCATTTGGCAAAGCAAAGAGCGGGAGTCTAGTTGGACGTGCCGAGAGGGCTGGGGTCTGCATTGCAGCCGAGTCAGCTCCTCTTGGGTTTTGATGGTACCTCTTCCTCTGCTTTCTGGCTGACTCTTGCCATTACCTTCCCCCATACTGGGTCCTCCCATGGGGTCACAGGCGGCAGGGGGCAGAGCTTCATACTCTTAAGGTTGAAGACAAAGAAAAGCCCACCAGCCAGAATTCAGCACTTGGAGTTGAAATGAAAGGAAACTGAAAGCAAAACTCCCCCTTCTACCTCCTGGAAGGGATCCTTCTCATTAATACTTTGGTATTTTCCTTTTAAATAAAAATTCCATCAAAATGATGTTTTCCCCTCTATAAGCAGGGGTCTCAAAGTGCGAATGTTCCAATTGTAACTGCTTTCACTTTAACCATGTCCTTCCCTCCCCCGACCTTCTACTGGGAATCTCAATGGTGACTTTGCCAGGAACGTGCCAGGAGGAGGGAGAGCAGAGGGGAGGAGCAGGGGAGTCAGGGATGGGGCAAGCAATCAAAAAGATATTCTTGCAGTCTAGTTCCCTGAAAAAAAACAACAACCCTACCACAATAAATAATGAAATTTCAAAATAAAAACACCTGATAAGAGGAATGGAAATATCATGCCGATAAATAGTTCCTTATTCTTTAAATATGCATCTGGTCATATATGTACGTATATGTCTATACGCACACATGCACACACAGACTGCACATGTGTCCTGGGGATGGGATGCTTGGCGGTTCGGGCGTGTTCGCAGGCGGCTCCCTCCAGCGGGCTGTCTGGTTAGTGGCATCCTTCCCAACCCCACAAAGCCGTGCTTGGCCTGTTTTCCTTGGTACGCATCTGTGTATCCAATTGCTGTCCAGTGGGTGCAACAAAGTTCCCAATAAACCAAAACCAACCGCCTACCCCACCACACAGCCCAAATGACAGACATCTGGTGGCGTTGTAGTGTTCACTAAAAAAAAAGCTTTGATAGAAAAAAGGGGGGGGGGAACACAGCTCTTCTTGTTCTCTAGTTTTTCCTTCCTCTTCCACCTCCATTTCCTTGATCCTAGGCAAGAAGCCTTGAATGGATTGGCTTCTTGCAAGTGCTGTGTGAGCAACATCTTCAGCCGCCTTGGCTGTGCTCTCCTTGCAGGCTTGTGCATCCCGCCTGGGTGCCCATGTGTGCAGGGGTGCGCGTGCCGAGAGCAGTTATGCTTAGAGGGACGTCTCCACGCTGTGGAATGGACTCCCGGGTCTGGAAGAAAACACTGACGAGGTAGCTGACTTGGTGCCATGCGTGGTCAGGTAGATGCCGCTGTCTATGGCATTGTTGTTCTGGTTGGGGGATGGGGGTGGGGGGGCACGCAGGCGCTCCTCGTTCTCATCCACGTCCGTATCATCTATGAGCGGGATGTTGTGGGTGTAGTCATTGATCAGAAATTCGGGCGTTGCCATGAAGTTATGGATGGAAGTCTTGGATTCCGGCTTCTCCAGGCCTTCATAGAGCGAGCTACGGAATGCTTTCACCACTCGGATCTGGAGCGGGAGGTGGAGGGACAGGAGCCCGATGTGGGAGCGCGGAGGGAGGTGGGGGGGAGCAAGGAAGGAAGGAAGGAAAGAAGAAAGAAAGGAGACAATCAATGGCGGACTGGTGCTGGCAAGTTCCACCCACATCAATGGCAGAGGGGTCACTGCGTGACAAGTGTTCATCCTTTGGAATGGGACAGTTGGGGTGGCTCTGCCTGGCGGTGGTAAGGATTTTCGGTTTGGGTCTCAGTCTTGTCAACTGATCCACATGCAGGACAAGTGACAGTGGCTTTCTCTAGGTTGATCTGGGCAGATATTCTGGAACTCAAGAGTGAAAGAAGCACTGGGTTCTTGGCTGCTACCTCTTCTTTCCCTATCCTATGGGTGGTGCATTGGCAACCTTTCTTGAGTGGGTCTCTCTCCCCGCGTCCTCCAGGGACCTCTTCTCTGCCCTCCCAGCTCTCCTGGCCATAGCCAGCACTCGCCACGGCAGACCCCTCTGGCCACCAGTCTCCCTGCTAAGTCCAGTAGCCGTTTCTGTATCTCCATCTTATTTTACCCCTCAGGGGCACTCAACACAGCCAACTGCCCTTTCTGGAAACTTATCCTGGCTTCCCTGACATTGCCCAGGCTTGGCCTCCCTCCTACCTCACTGGCTACTCTGGCCCCATCTCCTCCACTGCTCCTTCCTCTGTCCCAGGGTGCCCCAGAGTCCTGGCCTGGCCTTGGCCTTCTTCCTCTCTGACCATACCACCAGGTTCACCTCCTAGCCCTGGACCTGGCTCTGGGACTCATCTCGCTCTAACCAGGGACTGCGGCCCAGGCCCTTCCTCCGAGTTCCAGGGTTGAGAGCTTTTCAGTTCCCTACCTGGAGGCGTCCATAACTGAAAATGGCCCCACTCTTGATTTGCACTCACTAACCCTGTCCTGACCAGATACCATGATCCACTGCAGTGATTCCTTGTGTCTCTTTACAGCCCCCTGGCCCACATCTGATTGGATCATCATTTCCCTTAGAAGACCTTCTATCCACGTATCTCCTACCACCAGAAGTTCTTTGCAATCTGGTGCAACCTTCCCCTCCAGCCTTTCTCATGCTGCGTTCTCCTCTTCTGTACTCTCCAAGACAACTTCTCGCAGTCTCTCCACTAAGGCTTTCTACACCTTGTTCCCTGGCCATCTCACTAGCATCTGCAGACCTCAGATTACCGTAACTCCCCACAGGGAAGAGCTTCCCACCATGTCCTGCTTCCTGGCCCTGGTGGCCCTCTGAGCCCTGCACCTCCTGTTACACCTTGCTCCCAGAATTAGCCTCTCGGTCTTTCTGACCCCTCCCTTCACTGGTGCTCCACCTTCACTTACGTGTGTGCTCAAGTCTCACTGGGCTTACAAGTCACAGAGTTGCTGCCTCTCTTTGCTCACTTTCTGGCCCCCAGCCTGAGCGCCTTCTTGCTTCTAGAAGCCATTCACAACAGGAAGACCTTTGCTAGGCTCCACTCAAGCTAGCTGGCTGAGATGGGGAAGCCAGCCCCTCCCTTTGTGAATGGGTGAACACAACATGAGTTCCAAAGTCATTCTAGGTCCAAGGGTCTTGGATTTGGTTTTCTTGGTTTAGATAAGGTATTGGCAAACTGTGGCCTGAGAGCTAACTCTGGCTCTCAGCCTGGTTTTATAAATAAAGTTTTATTGGCACACAGGCACACCCTTCATTTATGCATTGCCTATGGCTGTCTTTGAGATCCAAGGGCAGAGTTGTATAGTTGGGACAGAGACTGGGCCTGCAAAACCCTTTTTTTGGAGACTTTTGCTGCCACCTCATTTAGACCATGAATCGCACTGTTGACAATGAGCTTCTTTCACCTCTCTAGCACCCGGTCCCTAGGCATTGCTCCGCCAAGCACGGCGCTTGTAGATCAGTTTAAACCAGGCAAACCTCAGTCTTTCAAGTGCAAAATTGTGAGCCAAAAAGCTCCATAAAATTGAAATTTTCTACCTCCATGTATTAAATTCAGTTAGGATTTTCTCTGAATTTGGTGAAGCTGCATCTTCCAGATTGCAGATGGCCAACGATTTGCACTTAGTTCTTTAATTTTCCCAGATTAGCTTTGGCGACAGGGGTGACACAGAAATGGAGAATTGTTGCATGTTTTTAATAAAAAGAAACAGAATGCAATTTTTGTAGCCATTGCAGATATAGCTTCCTTATTTGTGCTTTCTCTGGCGCCAGAACTGTGGAGGAGCCACCAGAGCACGGGCCACGGCTGCGTGGTGGAGGCGGGGCAGCTGCTCCAGCTGCCGGCCACACCCCTGAAGTCACAGCAATGAGAGCAAGCTGCAAGCTTCCGCACTTGACTCTGGGAGCCTTTTGTGATGGTTTTGCCAGCAATGATCTGCTGACGCTGGTTATACTCTTTCCCCTTGCTGAGCTGGTCCTCTCACTTGGACCTGGGTCACGTGATCAGGCCAAGCCCCTGCTCAGACCCTCTGGTCTCCCTGCACCTGGTTAAACTCCAAAATCTTTGCCCAAAAAGGGCAGTGAGCCTTTCCCTTCCCAGCTTCTGCTGTCCTAGCCTGGAAGGTTCCTTCAGGGCGCACCTCGTCAGCATAATCGAAGACTCACTTTAATGTCTGCCTCGTTACTGGCCTTGAGGGAGGGATTGTATCTGCCTGTTTGCTGCGTATTGGCACAGAGCAGTTGCCCAATCACCAACAGGGGGTGCCAGGGCTGGCTGCTCAAACATTCCACTGGTCGGGGCTTTCAGTTGGGTTTGTGCCATCCTGAGAGTCTCTTACAGTTGACCTGCAGATTCCATTCCCCTGTATTCGAATCTTTGGCTATTAGCAAAGGGCTTGGCATTTGTCTTATGATGAGGTGCTTTCAGGCCACTCTGCACTGAAGGGCATAGTCAACTCCCAAGACGCCAGCTCAGTGAGAAGCGGCAAACATCTCTAAGAGACACTCACCCTGGAGGGCCAAGCTTGCACATGGGGTCCGAGGGATGTCCCCATGGCGGAGTTTAGTGTGTCCCAGCAGAAGCATGACCGAGACTGAGTGGAACCAGCGCCCTTCCCCAGCACATGGTCTTACTGCCTCCTCAGGCTCTTCTCCGGGCCTGGGATGGTCCCGGGAACCCAGGGTGGGGTCCTCAAGGCAACCTCTTCATCTCTACCACTCCCAAAGGCACTTCACCACCCTCAAGACTGTCTGTCAATGCCGCTGACAGCCCACAGACCACCTTGATGTTAAGCATACCCTCTGTATCACCTCCACCTGTGTCTCTAGCCAGGGCACACCCCTTTCTGGCATGCTAGACTTATGTACCTGCTGTTCCTTCACCTCTCCTCCAATAGCTAATGGGTCATCGAAGATGAGTATCCTCAGCCTTGTACTGCCCAGCCCCGGCCCTCACCTAGTCTTCCTGTGCCAGTGCAGGGCTCCAGCTGAACTTCGGGGGCACCTGAACACCTGACACAATGCCATACGTCAGTGTGTCCTGTGGTCCCCTAGTTTCCAACCTCTTCACTGTGATGCCCTTCCCACCTCTGCTGCTTCTGCCATGTCTGTTGGGCCCCTGGAGGCCCCTCAGGATCCACAACCCCTGAGGGCAGAGATTCCACCTGCTTGGTCCCTCTATTTTTTCCAGGATCCTAACTGTGTGGCAGACGTCCTTGGGGTCCCTTCTGTCTGACTGCTGAGTCAGGCCCTGCCCTCCCCCACCTTCCAGTGGGGGCTCCAAACATTCAAGGAGGATCATTTAAAAGGAAAAGGGAGGTGTGAAAAGCACCCTCCACTGAAGATGACTCCTAAGGTTACAGCCAGGCATCTGGGGAGGCCAAGGAGGACCAAGTTGGGCTGGGGCCGGGGCTGGGAGGCTCTCCTGTGGCTTCCTGCTTCACCCTGACCAAGGCGCAACGTGCCACCATGCCCCCACTTCTTTCTTTACTGTTTGGGCGCCCACCCTGGCCCCTGCACGCATCTCCTTCTCCCTTCTCTGGGTTACTGCTTTGTCCCACCCTGAAAGGGACCCTCTCTTGGTGTCAAAGTCCCCTCTAGCTGCTGGCAACAGCCTGGAGAATGTTGTTGGTACTCATGTCTTCCATTTTAATTCACTCTGTTCTTTTCTGCCCCTGTTTCTTGGGGACCTCCTCACTGGGCACTCAGTGCTCCCCACGCCACACCCCTACTTTCTGGCTGGACTTGGGTCTCCAGGTCCTCCTCCTTTCTCTCCTTATCTCTTGCATCCAGGGGCCCCAGGGCTTGTATTTGGGCCTTTTCTCTCTTGTTATCCACATCCACAAATTTCCTAGGTGCTCCTATCTGCCAATACCAGCTCTCTGCTCACCACTCCCACATCTCTATCTCCAGAACTCTGCTTGCCTCTTCCACTTTACCTTCCTCCTCCCACACCTCCTCCTTGTCCTTCCTGCTGCTGACCCTAACCTCTGCAGTCTATTCTCAGCATGACAGCAGGCACAATGCCTTTGAACAGAAACCAGAGCATGCTATACCCTGGTCCAAACCCTTCAATAGCTATGTCTCAAAAGAAAACTCCAAGTCCTGACAGGCCCTGCCTCAGGCCATTCGCTTCCTCTTCCTCCTTTGCTCTCTTCAGCCTACGCCTCCTGGCTCTTCCCCAAACATGCCAGGTACACTCCTGCCTCACGGCCTTTGCACTGGGGGGTTCCCTTTGCTGGGAAGTCTCTTCCATAGTGAGTCTCATGGCTCCACCTTACCTCCTTCCCTGTTTAGAATTGAAACCCACCGATGTCCTTCAGCACCCCTGAAGCTCTTCTGCTTCATTTTCTCCCTGACATGGCTCACCTTCAAACATACCACACCTCCCATTGTTCTCACCTCTGTCTCCTCTCTCTGGAACATAAGACCCCCACGGGCAGGAATCTGTCTGTCTGGTTCACGGATACCCCTAGCACCTAGCATGGCACCTGCCCCCAGCAAGGTTCAGTGCATGGGGCCTGGCATATGTCTGCCGTGATGGCTTCATCAGACCAGCAGTTCTCTACCCACTTAACGCTAATTAGCCAGCCTGAGTCTCCTCCCATTCCCACTGCCCCCACCCCCCAGGCCATTACACCTGCCTTTTCCCCTGCCCTGGCCATTCTCCTGCCAGATCATCCCATGCTGGCCTTTTCTACTTATTCGGAACTCAGTTCACACATCCAGCCTCTGAGAGGTTCCTAACATTTCTCTTGCTCTGCTTTCTTCCCTTCGGAGGCTTGTGACCATCTGCACTTAGTGTAATCTTCCTTCTCTGCTTGTATTTGCTACCCGCCCCTGCCCCCGCATGGAAGCACTGGCCTACCCTCACCTGGACTGTAAGCTCCACCACCGGGGATGGTGTGTGATGTTCTAAACTCACAATGCCACCCCAGGCACACTGAGCTGAAGCAAATGGATGTTTGTGTCAGACTCTGCAATGGGACCCAACTATTGCTGGATGGTTGGGGCTCAGGCAGAGGGGGTGAAGGTCATGGCTGAAAGTGAATGTGCCTGCTTTTATTCTGACCTTCAATCCCCTGAGTTTGCAGTACAGGTGGGGGTGGGGTTGAGAAGGGATGTGAAAGCAAGGATGCAAGCCAAGGACTGAGGGAACTCCCACCCCATTAGAGGAATGCAAAAAGGGAATGAAAAGAAAAAAAGAGGAGAGGAGAGAAAAATAAAAGCAAAGGCTCCTGAACAAAGATGACAACAGTAACAACAGAAACTGTGCCTGACACCTTCTGGCCTTTTCCCCGCTGTGCTGTGGGAGAAGCAGGCTCCAGGGATTGTCACACTCTGTGCCCTCTGCTCCTGTCTCACTGCTGAGGCTCACGGAATTCTTCTGACTCCTGCCCTGCCCTTCCGCCGCTCCCTGAAAGCCCTCACACACTTGATGAACGTGTCTGTCTCTGTACCAACCACCAATCCAGAACCTTCTGCAAGAAGAAGGAACCTGTCACTTCCCCTGGCATCTGGGCTTTGGATTTAGTGCAAATTCTGGATACAGCAGCCAGGGAAATCCACGTTTGCCAGGAACTTCAGAGTTCCCAGGTCCTAAAACCTCCCTGCCGGTGTGAGGGTGAACCATGACTTGAAAGCAACACAAAAAGGTACGGGGTGACGTACCCACACTTGAAGGGACAGCAAGGGGAAAGTTCCCTTTCCTTGCCAGGGATTAGGAAGGAAGAGAATGCAAACTCTAGAGCTGGCCCTTTCACTGAGGAATTGAACCCAACCAAATTAAAGACACGGCTTTTGTATGCCGGCAAGCCAAAATACCAGTGGCTGGTGAGTTTTGTGCGTAATGCCTCCTGTTCTGTGTGCGTACATGGGTGCCCAGGGCCGGGAGAGCCCAGGTTCATGCTGCCAATAATTAACAGGATGTTGCACTGAGCTGACACAGGCATGGTGAGTCCCAGGCTTTTCAGGGGCCAGCCTTGCCTCTCATCCTGGATGTGTTCAGTTGCAAGGCCTCAAATATGTCTCCTGAGCTCCCTGGGCCCTGGCTCCTAGCCTTGGGAGTCAGCCTAGAAGTGCCTACTGGGGAGGGCTCAGAGCAGAGGTTCCAGGGTCTGCCCTAGGCAGTGAGCTGCCACGTGCTTTAGGAATTGCTTGGAAAACCCTTCCCTGTGGTTGTAGGAAGGCAGGAAAGGGCAGGGCTGATGCTGTTCCTAGTGTGGAGACAGTGTGCACAACGTGAAATAGCTGAGAAAAAATGCAAATACGCGATTCCCAGAAACCCAAATGGGGAGACTTGGCTCTAAATCAGTGAATTTCCTGAGAAGGGAGCAAACAAGACTGCTTTTACTTTGCAAGGCTTCTTCCTCTGTGGGACTGCCTCAGTGACGGGAGCTGCTGCCTTGTGAGTGAGTGACTGATGAGCGTGTTCTAGCAGGGCGTGTCCCAGGAAATCGTGGGGGCTCACCTGGCCTGGCTTTGCCAAGTTAGACAGAAGGTTGCAAAAGCCAATTAAAATAAAGCGACTGCCACGATCTGCTGCCAGCACGGTTAATCAGAACTAAATGGCCCTGAAGGAGCCTTTCTGGTCACATCTTACCAAACTCACTGCAGGCCCCGTCCCTTCCTCCGGGCTGGGCAGGAGCCCTCTCATGAACCACTGTCACAGTAAACATTCGAGTATAGCGGCCCAGTGTTGCTTCGGGAAGGGTTGGGCCAGGCTCAGCTGCCTGTTGGAATGGGAGGGCCACTGGGGTAGGTTGGTAGGGAACTGGCTCTGGGTGTGGCTGTGGAAGCGCTGGAGTGTGTCTGTGTGTGCCAGCTCACACCTGGAGGCAGCCATCCAGCACCCTGAACTTGCTGTTCATCTCTGGCCATACCCTGGGGGATCCTGATACTCAGCTGAGGAATGTGATTGGGGTAGGAATGGCAGGGGGGACTGACATACCAAGAGGGGATAAGATTTTGTACCCCTTTGGTTTCAAAAAGACTGAAAATGGTTAATAAAGAATGCTCTTTCCCAAGCTACTCATATGGGCTGGCCTCAAAGTCACAGCTGAGGTCCCATGAAATGAGATGGTGGCCATGAAGGGGAAAGTGTTGCACCCTGGGCTGACAATGAAATGGCCACGATGGGGAGCGGCCACCAGGCCAGGCAGGGTGGAGAAATGGCTGAGCGAGTGGCGAGGAGGCACCCAGGCCATCTTGGACCTGGGAGGTAATTGTGTGCGACCAAAAGAGTGGGGATCATGTTGGGATTCCTGCGTCCCGAATGGGCAAAGATGCGTGTCGGTGGGGGCGCCCGGGGGATCAAAGGTTGGCTACAAAGGGCGGGCAGGGGTGGGTGTGGACACACTGAGTCCCAAGATTCACAGCCTCTCTGGCTTCCCCTGGTCACCCCTCCGGGGAGTGCTCCTCTCCCTGCGGCTCCAAGGACATTCTCCAGACACTTCCTGCATTGGCGCTATGTGCTGGGGCTTGCATTGGAGAGCAAGGTCACGTACACTCTGGCCCTCAGGCTCCTTATCCACACTCCTGCATGGGGCCTTCCACCCGGAGAGCCTGAGGTTCTCACTGGAAGTAGTGCCAGCCTGGAGGCTGGGGTGTGCTGGAAAGACTTGCCCCAGCACAGGGGATAACTGCAGATTGGCCTGGGAGGTGGGCAAGGAAGAGGTAGGTTTTCCTTAGGTGACCTTGTGACCTGTGACTACTGCACCTCCTAAAATGCTGCCTCTCGGCTAGGCTGGGAACTCTGTTGAGGCCAGCACCCTGCCTTCCTTCTGGCAAGTTCCAAGAGAGGGTGAAGGCCTGGAGCTAGCCCCGACTCTGCTAGGCCTTCCCCTGAGGAGGGTGCTGGGTTTGGTGATTTCTTGGGGTCCTCGCAGCTCAGACTGGGGGGCCGGTTCAGAGTTCCAAAGCAGTCTGCCACATGGTGATGATGGCAAGAAGCAGTCAGGGTCGGTGGCTTCCAGAAGCAGGTATGTCCCCCGGTGTTGCCTGGTCCTCCAACCAGCATGCTTCTCCACGGCAGGGTCCTTACTGAGTTACCATCACTTAACTGGGATGAGTCTTTTAGGCCAACCCTTGTGGGGACATTGGGGCTCCCTTGCTGTCACACCAGCACCCTCCTTAGACACAAGGTGCTCAAGCTCTCACTGGGGCCTTGCCACCTACTCCTTGCCCAGCAGCATGTGGTATGGAAGGGACAGCGGCCCTTGTTGTCAGGTGGCAGTTAGGTCCCCCTGGAGTGGCTCGTGACCAGTGGGAGAGGTGGCATTGCTGGGATGCTGGGAGTGGGAAGGTGGGGTGCGGGTGGGTAATAGGTGGCTGCAGAAGGAAGGTACTAGGAGCTGAGGAAGAGAGGAGAGAGAGAGGCTGGCCCCAGAGAGAAAGCCGGGGGAATTCAGAGGGCGCCATGAGCCAGCAGGCCTCATTAGGAGCACGGAGGGAGGCCTGGGCTGACTCAGGAGTGGAAAAGGCCAGAGCTATGGAGAAAGCCTGAGGGGCATGTGCACTGGGGTCTGTGCTGGCTGCCTTCCTTTCAAGTCCACAGACAAACAGCTGGACAGAGACAGAAAGTGCAGAGAGAGATGGCAAAGAAACATGTGGAGGAAGCCAAGGGGGAGGAAGGGACAGGAGCAGGTCAGCATGTGCCCCTCTCATAGACCCATGCTCGCTCTTGTCCCCATGTTCCCAGGAAGGAAGGTGCTACTGCCCAGCCAGGGCTTGGCTGAGGCACTCCTAGGAGGCTGTACGCCATCTCTGCACTTAACTGACTGTGGCTGAGCCTCCTGTAGACCTCTCTGGGTGGATTGGTGGCAAGGTCCCTCTGGGACAAAGCCAGAGCATTCCAATTCACCTGTGACATCTGGTGGCCAATAGTTGTGGCCCAGGTGGGAAGCCCAGTGAGTACGAAAGGGAGATGGAGGTGTCTATGCCCTGTGGTTTGGAGAAGGGGTGTGTGTGTGTGTGTGCGCGCGCGCACGTGCACTCTTTCCGAAGGGGGCAAGGTGGCCCGGCGGGGACTGGTGCGGCTCACATCCCTTCCTTAAAGGGCAGAGTGGCCTGAAATGACAGCTTTAGCAAGAGGAGGGACGCCCCCCACTGGGACCTCTCACCAGTTCCTAAAAAAAAGAAGAAAAGAAAAGGAAAAGACAAGACAAGACAAAAGAAAAAAGGAAAAGAGAGGAAATCAAGCAAAAGAAAATCCCAGGGTCTGGTGGGGGAAACAGCATGGTTAATGACTCCCGTCTGTGGGGAAGTAGTGTGTTCTCGGAGGTGAGAGCTCCCGGGTCTCACTGGAAGGAAAGGAAAGAGGTAGCATCGAACCATCCTGGCAGGGGCTGTGGGCTCATACTCGAAGGTTTACTGTTTGGTTTTTGAAATCTCAAGTTTGTGACAAGAAGCAGGCTGCCCTGGGTGGGAGCAGGGAGGCCACGCTGTTCCCTGGGCTGGGGGTTCTGTGGTCTGGTGGCTTGCCCTTTGTCTTTGTGCAAAGTTGTTATTAGGGAAGTTTCTATCTCTTTAGGACAGCCCCTGGTTCTCTTTAAAATGTGATGGACTTGGCAGGAACTTTCATTCGAACATGTAGAAGGGAGATTCATATCTCCCAGTTTCTCAAAGGAAGGAGGAGAAAGGGTGGACCAGATCAGGTTAAGACCTTCCAATGCCAAGGCCTGTTTGGAAAGAGTGAAGGTGTTTTGGGAATACATGGAAATGTAGTAGAGTGCAGGCTCAGAGCATGAGAAAGGCTCCAGTTCACGGTACCTCAGACACCTTTAACAGCCGGTGGGACTCAGGACAAGGCGTATGGGACAGGTAGCACCTGAGCGGGAGCAGCTGACCACCACCGAGCCCACCTGGGAACATGTGACAGTGGCTTCCTGAAGCTCACATCAGGTCTCGTGCCTTTGGAAACCACCTCAAGGAGAGTTCTGGAAGCTGAAGCTGACACTTTAGTCCCCAATAGGTAGGCTGCATTCTTCCGCTGCAAATAATGCCAAAAAGGCACTTGCCTTCCCTTCCAGCCCTGGAAGGTGGCCCTGAGCCTGCTTGCTCCCTTTCACTGCCCCACCGAACACCAACCAAGGTCCCACCCAGACACCAGACACCACCGGAAGCAGCCCAAGTTCATGAAGAACCATCAGCAAATGCAGACAAGTTCAAGAAAAGAAAACCAATGACAGAAGGAGCACTAAATGAAAACCAAAAAACCAAACAAAGAAAAGGACAGAAGGTCCAGCAGTGCCATGGATTCAGTACATTTCTAAGAGAATATGGCTTTGGAGAGATACACCGTCTGGGTGGGAAGGACTGGACAGGGCAATAAAGAAAGAACGGAAAAGCCACGGTGAGCGGAGGATGCAAGACTGGAAAAAAAGAGAAGGAAGAGTTGGGGAGGCTTTTTTCTCCCCCAGAGATGCCATTTATGAGAGAAAAGGGGACTCAAGACTCACTCCCAGCGGCACTGGTGGGATTGGCAGCAGAGAGAATTACGTGAGTAGGGGTAGAAAGATTGGTTACGTCATGGAGCTGGCTGAGGACTGAAGACCGCCGGCGCACGGCACCCTGAAATGAACCGCTTCTCTTGAAGGTACTCACTACCTCCATCTGTGGGAGAGAAAATGAGATAAAGTTTGGCTTGCACTGTTGTCCAGGCTACTGCACAGGGGTGGGGCTGGGCAAGGACAAGGGCCACACTGGGCACATATCGTGACAGCAAAGCCTCATCTAGGTCACCCGCTCCCTGGCAAGGCCATGGCCATGGCCCAGGCTGGCCTCCGTGTCATCCATCAAGAGAGGTTTTGCTGAGCAAAATGATTAGCGCTCAGAAGACTGGGAGGGCAGGTGGTTAATAACCAGGCACACTGCAAACATTGAGTCATTTGCATTCATGGTAAGCTCATGTCAAGCCGCTTGTCAATAAATACCTGTGTCTGGCAATACTTTGTTATCCTAGGTCAGTGGTTTTCAACTCTTTTTTTTTCCGCCCCAACAAACCTGAGGGATATGACATGCTTCTATTAGAAATAAGACTCCCTGTGGCAGTGCTCCTTGACTACTCAGCAGGGGGACAGGAGCCCGTCCCTGGGCGTGTCCTTCATTTACCTGATGCCTCGCTCTGCCAACCTGCCCTACCCCACTAGGAGGTGGGGCCACCTCTCTCCTTCTACCGCTCATCCATGTGATTGAAGGGCACTCAGGGGAAACCTCAGTGGAAGAATGGATTTAATAAAAAAGGGCAGGGAGCCACAGGCATGACGGGAGGGAGAACAGAGAGCCTGGACTCTGGGCAACAGACTTAGCTTCTTGCATTGTCCTCCACTCTCTAAGTTTCCTAGGATTCAAAAGGGATGTGGTCTGTGGAAAATGAGAACCATGTGGGTGAGCGCACTGGGAATTGCAGCGTCTTTGCACTTCCTGACCCAGCCTCAGACTGGTAAGGAGGCCCAGGAGTGGATCAGACCCAGGTGTGGGGTTCCAAGGAGTTACACCTGAGTGGCCACAGTGAATGCCCTGCCATTGTGAGACCATGTGCCTAAATTCTGGGAGGCCAGCCCAGTGTGATACACTTCCGGCCACGTCTTTGGGAATGCCCTCAGTGCAGGAGTGGGGGACAATATTTGGTGTCTTAGAAGGTGGATCCGATTTCTGGAAAGTGCTCTACAGTTCGTTGGATGATGTGAACAGCAAAGCCAGTATGCATTTCTGGAGCCCGGAGCTTCCTGTGCACCTGCTTTGGGCCCAGGATCTGCCCCACCCTCAAGCCCTGGAGTGGCTATGAGGTGGCCACCAGGTTCAGCGGGGTATCTGACATGGGGCCAGGCTTCTTGAAAGGAGGCAGTGTGAGTGTTCAGACTGCCCCTACCCCAACCACAATGAGTATGTCGTCATTCAACCCTTGGGCACGCTACAGAAAAGGCTCATTGTCATGTATTTGGCCCCTGAGGTCCCCTTCTGCCCAGCACATCCCTCTCTTGAACAGGGGAACCTCATGACCAGGACTGACACCTGTGAGGAAGGCATACTGAACCCACGCAGGGGGCTGGCACAGTGCTGAGTGTGCCTGAACACACAGAAGGAAGATGACCCATGTCATAATGTTGTTGTCTCTTTGGCAGGGGGCGGGGG
>PVJI01022250.1:0-25488 GCA_004026765.1 Micronycteris hirsuta | reverse complement strand
GGCTGGAGAGAGATATTTCAAATCATGAAAAGCAAGGGCCTACAACCAAGAATAATCTATCCAGCAAAACTTTCATTTAGAATGGAAGGGCAGATAAAGTGCTTCTCAGATAAGGTCAAGTTCAAGGAGTACATCATCATGCAGCCTCTACTATATGAAATGTTAAAAAGTTTTGTATGAGGACTCAGGAGCGAAGGCATCGAGGCCAGATCAGCTACCAGGGAATTCAGATCAGTCACAGCCAAGACGCTTGTGAGGTAAGCAAGCAAAATACAACCAGAGAAACAAAATAGAACCAGAGGCATTGAAGTTTAGAACATTCTGGCAGTAACCAGAGGGGAAGGGGAAAGGGGATAATGGGGACAAGGGTATTCAGGAACTGCTATAAAGGACACATGGACAAAACCAAGGGGGAGGGGGGAAGCAAGGGAGGGAGGTGGGTTTGCCTGGGCTGGGGAGAGGGTAGATGCGGACAACTGTAATTGAACAACAATAAAATAATTTAAAAAAAAATACAGCATCTCTGAAAGTAACCTGACTTTTTGGATTATTAGGTTGTGAGTTTTAGGATTATACACAAATCAGAGATTTCTTCTTTTTTTTCTTCTTCAAACTAGCCTGTATATTATTCAGAGTAAGTAGTGTAAACAAATCAGAGATTTCTTGTAATAAAATTCCCCAGTTCAGCTCTGCCACACTTTTGTTCATCAGCATTTCCAATTATATATTACCATGAGATCATTTCTTTCAGAGTACAGAAAAAGAGACATTTAGATAAATTGAAACAGATTAAGTTAGGCCATTATACTATAGCAACTTTCATTTTTTAGTTAGTTACTATTTACTGTTTCTAGTAACTGTTGTAGAAATAAATGCAGTCAGTAGCCACCAGGCATTCATGCCAGCCTACATACAAAATACAGTAGGGCTCAATTGAAAAAAGGGTGAAAAATAAGAACAGAAGTTCCAGTATTTTCCTTTCATGTCCCACCAGATCGTTTTGAGCACCGCCATGGGGACATACCTACATTACTGACCATTGACCATAGATCAAGTCAGAGCGCAGCGCTCTGGAGTTCAAAGTCAGTGTTATTTTTATTGTGATACAAATGTTTGCCACAAAAAGGAAAAGAAACACAGGGATTTTTTTTTTTTTAATATAAACAGTAAAAAACCCATTGTGGTCAAGCAACTAAAAATAAATATATGTGGCAAATAAGCCCCAATTAAAATTTTTCTATATGGTTATTAAAAAATATTGTCTGTCCTTATGTTCATAAAATCTTCCTCATCTGGGAGGTCTTGTTAAGTAGTCGGTGTGATCCCCTGTTAACCAGCTGCTTTTTTGCACACTGAAACATTTCTTAAAAGGTCCATTGTTTGCCAGTTATCTGATCCCATCTCGGAGATGGTTATGTTTATTTAGAAAACACAGTCTTCAATTACAAGTTCTATCATTTGTGTAAATGGTATGAAAGTCCGCTTCTTTTAATGAGGTAGTGAATTCTTAAAATGACTAAAGTAAAGGTGCTTCTAATACACTAATAGCATTACCGTATTTTTCAGACTGTAAGACATACGTAGGTTTTAGAGGAGGAAATAGGAGAAAAATTTTTGAAGCAAAAAATGTAAAATATTTAATAACAAATAACGTAATATTTCACCAATGTAAATACAAACAGAACTCAACAGCTACATTTGGACTATAAGACACACCCCCATTTTCCTCCCAAATTTCCAGGGGTTGGGGGGAGTACGTCTTATAGTCTGAAAAATACGATAAGTTTTGTGGTATTCTACAGATTCTTGGGTTTTGTAAACCCAGAAACAGCAAGAATGAAGAAGAAAGCCTTCATTTGTCTGCAGTTAGTAGGGAGAGGTTTCTGGTCTCACATGGTGTGTAGTATATACAAATAGGGAAGAAAGTAATACTATTCTAAAAATCAGAAGAAAAGGAAAAAATCAGTACTAGGCAGGTAAAGTTTAGGTAATAAACTATTCATTGTTGTGGGAAGATACAATGTTTATGCAAAAATTTTATGTAATCTTTGAGTAAAGAGAAAATAAAATTTAATTTCTGGGACCTAATGGTATAGTGGTATTGTAATAATTATCTGGGACTGAAATTTGTGATGTCAGTGGTATATTGAACACTTTCAGAAACACTTCTTAAGAATCTGTTTGTGATGTAAACACATGGTGAACACCATTCTGTTTTCATCTTTTCCTGCTTTAAACTTATATAGAATGGGTAGATAATATTACAGATAAAATTATTAAGCCTAGGACACATGTGGTTTCAGTAGTGTTTAGCAATAGGAAATTGATCTCATTTATAGGAGCCCCAAAGTTATGGGTAGTTAAGAAACAGCAAAAAGTTTTTCCCTCTTTTTTTCCCTCTTCCTATGAGATCTGGTTTTCTAGAGTTACTTAGATACGGACTTGAATTTTAGTGCCAGTACTTATTTACTGTTTGACCTTGAGTAGATTAATTAAACCTTCGCAAATAGGAATAATGATAAGAAACTTAGAAATAATAATCCTGTCTCATAGGATTCAGTGTATTAAAGTAGATAAGAGGAAGTATATTAAATAAGGTAATTTATGTAAAGTATTTACCTAGTACCTGGCTTATAGTAAGTGCTCTTATTCTGAATGTTGAGTTGATAAATTATAATTTCCTCTCTGAATTATTTTTTTGGGGGTAGGAACTTTGTTTTTATCTCAATTGGTTCCTTTTTTTTTTTTTTTAATTGACTTGAGAGAGAATTTGTTGTGCATTCATTGGTTGTCTCTTGTATGGTGTTTCTTTTATGTGTCCTGACTGAAGATTGATATTGGGATGATGCGCTGAGCAACTAAGCTACCCAGCCAGGGCTTCAGTTGGTTATTTTCAAGTAAATTCTGTTTGAAATGAACAGGACCCTCAAAGCCTGAAGAGTAGGGCTCTCACCACAGGTGGTTTTGTTTTGTTTTGTTTTGTTTTCAGTTACCAGGAAGAGAGATGGAGTTGTCTAATGTCAGAGAGGATGTTGAACTGAGCACACACACCTCCTCCCTCCTGAAACCTCACTTCCCATGACAAAGGAGTTTAAAAAATAATGTATAAAAAGATAAAACCCACAAAGAAAAAGAGAATGGAGAGACGCAGTAACCCTGGATGTGAGATAATTTTTAAGAATGGGTGATAGAAAATTTGCCAAATGTGGCCACAACCTCATTGCTTGAAGAGGGGATACTGACAAGAAGGAAGCCGCCGTTCTGTAACCGCCTTTCCCTTAAACGCCTGCAGTGAGGCTCAGATCTCTTAGGCCGGCCTTCAGCAGGTCCTTCTCCATTCAGAGAACAGACTAGTTCTGTGGAAAAGACCTGGCAATGTCGGCAGTTGTGGGCTCCCCAGGGAAAAAGCCAGCTCATCGTTTTACCACCTTTCATTGAACCCACCACTCAGCATGCCTGATGCACACGTGGAAGCCTCGTTTGGACGCATGATCACCGTGTTCCCAGTCCAAAGTCTGCGTGCCCGATGCTTCGAAAGGCCAGAACTCAAAACGTCCAGAGTTTGAAGTAAGGAAAGGCTTATTGACTGAAAAGACCTCAACTGAGAAGATGGGACCCCTAAGGTGTCTCGAATCCATCTTCACACAGTAGAGAGTTTAGGCTTCTTTTCTGTCCAGGGAAAGGAAAATGGGAGGAGCTGCTTTTGGAAAACTCAAGCTCCTAGCAGAGTTCCTCTAGTGATTAGCATGTCTATATGCAGGCCAGGGGAGACAGAGCATTTCACGCTTACCACCAGATTGGAAGAAAACTAAAATTAACTGAATAAAAACTTGTAGGAAATAGATGATGACAGAGAATGGAAAAGAACGAAAATAACATGACTGTTCTTCAGATGATTAAGATATTGGACTCATTAAACCAGAATAATATGTATATAAAGGAAAGGACAGAAAGAACAAATCAAGAAGACAGTGTTTGAAAGTGATATAACAGGTGAAATAAAGAAGTCTGGTAGAAGGGCTGGAAGATAAATCTTCCAGTAAGTAGAACAGAAATAGAGATATGGAAAGTACAAGGGACGAGTTAAGAAAACCAGGTGATCAGCCCCAGGAGTTCAAAATCTGCCTGACTAGGGTTCCAGAAAGGAGGGAACAGTGGCGCTTGAGGGGAGTGCATGATGCAAGTCTCAACACAGCGGCATTTTCCTGAACTGAACAGAACAAAGCACGTGAGTTTCTTGGTTAAAGGCCTGTGAGGAATGGAAAATCTACCCATAACATTTGGTGAAAATTCAGACTATATGTACTGCTCATTTAACTATTTAACTTGTACTGCAAGGTATTTTTGGGCAGTGTTGAAACAATGTTTCACATTAAGTTAAGCAAAAAGAAGCAATTCGACACAAACCATAGTACAAGAAAGGAAATTCTAGAACACTGCTTAGATCAATTAGGAACAATTTGATTTTTCTTTCTGTTTTACATAGTAAATGTTGGGGGGGAATTACATGGCTTTTTTGATACACAGAGGTGATTATTTTAGGGGAACTGTCAGTGCAGTGGTGTGAAGGAGAGAGCAGAGGACAGGGAAGACTCACGGACCTGCGTTAGTCACTGTGGGACCTTACCAGGTAATGTGATCTCCCTAGGTGAATTGTTTTCCTGTTGCTGCCTAGTAGGTAATCACACATTTAGTGACTTTAAAACAACACACAGTCGTCATTTTTCAGTGCTAGAGGTCAGAAGTCCAATATAGGTCTCCTGTACTAAAATAAATCTAGGCCATCGCATTACATCAGATTTTCCTTGCCTGTCACTTAGTGAAGTTAGCTGAAGCATTTGTAAATGTACCACGTGCAGAAGCAAAACCAGGGGACCTGCGGTGGCAGAAATTTTGAGTGGTGTAGAGGCTTGAACATTCAAAACATTGAAACCTGTGTCATTAGTTCCTAGAAAAGCTATTTCAGATTCATTTTTTTAAAACTTACTTTGTATTTCAGTTTTCATACTTGTAATATGTAACTTAAACCAGATACCAACTTTAGAAAAAGAAAAAGAACTCCCTGTGTTCACTTCAGGTCCTCACTGAAGTGAGAACAGCTAGTTCCTTCAGTTTTGCTTTTAGCAATTTTGCCCTTGAAAAGGTCACTATAAACTTGCTTAGCTATTTCTTTTAAAAACAAATTTGGGGGCCTCCTGCAAACTTCTCATCTGTCACGAGCTGTGAAATTCATACCACCTGGGAAGAGGTTAGCCACCCACTAAACTCTAAAGGGTAAAATACAGGCAGCATTGTGCTTAGAATTAAATTTTAAATGCATCACCAGCAACCCGCCTATTAATAAGTATTTCCATCAAAAAATGTCTTTCTCTACTTGGACTTAGATAATTGCCTGCTTGTAACTCTGGTTGGGTATTTTGGCTTCTCCGCGATGCGATGCGGATCTCATCTCTTGTCTCTCGTTGCCGTGGCTCCTCATGGAAGCCCCTTTCCCTGAGCATCACCGCTGGCACCCCAGGGAGGGCCCTGGGAGCTGGAGGAGGAAAACGACCATTCTTGTCCCCAGAGGTCAGCCACGCGAGAGAACGATGGGGCTGAAGCGTGCGCTTCACTCCCGCCAGTTTGTGAGGTAGGAGTAGATTCCTCTCCCCCGCCCCCACCAGTTTTATTGAGATACACCGCATTTTTCGGACTATAAGATGCACCTAGGTTTTAGAGGAAAATAGGAAAAAAAATTTTGAAGCAAAAAATGTAAAATATTTAATAACATAAGTAACATAATATTTCACCAATGTAAATATAAACAGAACTCAACAGCTACATTTGGACTATAAGACGCACCCCCATTTTCCTCCCAAATTTGGGGGGGTGCGTCTTATAGTCCTAAAAATACAGTAACTGACATAATATTGTATTAGTTTTAGGTATACAACATGCTCTGATACATGTATAGGTGGTGAAAGGATTATGATTAGCACAGTAAGTTTAGTTAACTCCCATCACCTCACACAGATACATCTTTTCCTTGCGATGAGGACTTTTAAGATTTACTCAGCAGCACTCAAATACACAACACAGTATTGTTAACTAGGCATCATGCTGTACGTCACATCCCCATTGTAATTGTCTTAAAACTGGAGGGCCGTACCCTTTGACCACCTTCACCCTGTTCCTGCCCCTAGCCTCTGGTACCACCAGTCTGTTCTCTGTTTCCGTGAGTTCAGTTCTTTTACATTCCACGCGTAAGTGAGCTCATACAGTATTTGGATTTTTTCTGTCTGACTTTCACTGAGCGCAGTGCCGTTCAGGTTCATCCGTGTTGTTGCGAATGGCAGGATTTCCTTCTCTCTTTATGGCCAAATAATATTATATATGGCACCTTTTTGTTACCTATTTGTCCATCAATGGACACTGGGTTGTTTCCATGTCTTGGCCATTGTGAACATGAAGGCACATCTCTATTCAAGGTGGTGCTTTTGTGTCCTTCAGATGTGTGCCCAGGGTAATTGCTGGGTCATATGGTACTTCTACTTTTAATTTTTGAGGAACCGCCTTACTGTTTTCCATAGTGGCTGCCCCTGTGTACATTCCCATCAGCAGTGCACAAGGGTTTCCTTTTCCCCACAGCCTTGCCAACATTTGCTCTGTCTTATCTTTTTAGTAAAAGGCAAAAGATTTATACTATCTAAAGAGAAACCAGAGTATCTGTCTTATCTTTTTGATGATAAACATTCTAACAGGTTTGAGCTGATACCTCATTGTGGTTTTGATTTGCACTTCCTTGATGGTTAGTGACGCTGGGCACCTTTTCATGTGCCTGTTGGTCATCCTGTGTCTTCTGTGAAAAACATCTCTTCAGTTCCTCTGCACATTTTGCAGTCGGGATGTTGGTTTTGCTGCTGAGTTGTATGAATTCTTTTTTTTTTGTATTTTATTTTATTTTTTTAAATTTATTTTATTGATTATGCTATTACAGTTGTCCCATTTTCCACCCTCTATTCCCACCTGCCCCGCACCCCCACCCCATTCCCTACCCTTTAGTTTTTGATCATGGGTCATACACATAAGTTCTTTGGCTTCCACATTTCCTGTACTATTCTTAACTTCCCCTTGTCCGTTTTCTGCCTACCGTTTACACTACCTATTCTCTATACTTTTTCCTCCTCTCTCCCCCTCCCACTCCCCTGTTGATATCCCTCCCTGACTTATATAAATCCCTTTAACATTTCATACAATAAAGTCTGGGTGATGATGAACTTCTTGAACTTGACCTTATCTGAGAAGCACTTTATCTGCCCTTCCATTCTAAATGAGAGTTTTGCTGGATAGAGTATTCTTGGATGTAGGTCCTTGTCTTTTATGACTTGGTATACTTCTTTCCAGCCCCTTCTTGCCTGCAAGGTCTCTTGAGAAATCAGCTGACAGTCTTATGGGAATTCCTTTGTAGGTGATTGTCTCCTTTTCTCTTGCTGCTTCTAGGATTCTCTTCTTATTTTTAATCTTGGGTAATGTCATTATGATGTGCCTTGCTGTGTTCCTCTTTGAGTCCCACTTTGTTGGCCCTCTCTGAGCTTCCTGGACTTTCTGGAAGTCTGTTTTCTTTGCCAGATTGGGGAAGTTCTCCTTCATTATTTGTTCAAATAAATGTTCAATTTCTTGGTCTTCCTCTTCTCCTTCTGGCACCCCTACGACCCGGATGATGGGACGTTTAAAGATGTCCCAGAGGTTCCTAAGCCTCTCCTCATTTTTTTGAATTCTTGTTTCTTCATTCTTTTCTGATTCAGTGTTTTTCTCTTCCTTCTGGTCCACACTGTTGATTTGAGTCCTAGTTTCCTTCCCATATTTCTTCTGGAGCTTTGATCTGTTGTTTCATTTGGGCCATTTTTTTTCTTGGCACTCCTGTTACTTTAAGGGGTGGAGCCTTAGGTGTTCACCAGGGCGGGGTAACCCACATGGCTGTGTTGTGACACTGTCTGTGGGGAAGGGGTCTGAGAGGGAGCAATGGCACTTGCTCCGCTCTCTGCCGGCTTTCAGTCACTTCCCCCGATACCCACAAGCAAATTGGGCCCTTCTGTGCTGATTCCCAGGTGGGTGGGCTTGTGTACATTCTAGGACCCTGTGGGTCTCTCCAACGAACTCTCCTGTGAGGCTGGGAGTTACTCCCGCTGCCGCCTCAACCCCCAAAGGTGTATTCAATTGGTGATTTGAGGCTTTATTTCCCTGCATTGGTGGGTCTGCTCTGCTCCCCAGCTTTACCTCCCAGTTTATCTGTGTGACTGCCCAGTCCACCAGTCTCAGCCCCACTGGGTTCGGGTCGGCCAGCTGTGGGTCTCTTCCGGCGGCTGCAGCGTTGTCCCCACTGCCCCACAAACCGCTGTCTCACCCTGCACTCTCCATCTGGCTCCGCCCCGCTTACTGGTCTGGATGAATGTGTCTGCTTTAACTTCTTGGTTGTGGGACTTCCAAACAGTTGGATTTTCTGTCAGATCTGGTTGTTTTTTGTTTTTAAATTGTTGTTTTCCCTCTTTTGGTTGTGTGAGGAGGCATAGTGTGTCTATGTACTCCTCCATCTTGGCTGGAAATTACCTGAATTCTTTATATGTGTTGGATGTCTACTGCTTACCACGTTTTCTCCATTCCATAGTCCCACTTGTTTAGTTTTCCTTTTGATACCAAATGTAAAAAGTCATTACCAAGACCGATGTCAAGGAGCTTTACCCCCCTATGTTTTCTTCTAAGTTTTATAGTATCAGGTCTTACATGCATTTCTTAAATCAATTTTGAGTTGATTTTTGGGTATATTATAAGACAGGGGTCCTGTTTCATTCTTTTGTAAATGGTTATCTAGTTTTCCCCAAACTGTTTACTGAAGAGATGATAATTTCCCCATGTATATTCTTGGCTCATTTGTCATAAATTACTTGACCATATGTGCATGGGATTATTTCTGGGCTACTTCATTGGTCTCTGTCTGTTTTTATGCCCCTGTGATGCTGTTGTGATTACTGTAGCTTTGTAATATAGTGTGAAATCAGGAAGGGTGATGCCAGCTCTGTTCTTCTTTCTCAGGATTGCTTTAGCTATTTGGGGTCATTTGTGGTTCCATAGAAACTTTAGAACTTTTTTTTTTCTGTTTCTGAGAAAAATATTATTGGAATTTTGGTAGGATTTGCCTGGAATCTATAGATTGATTTGGGTAGTATGGATATTTTAACAATATTAAGTACTCCCATCCATGAAAAGGGGATATATTTCCATTTATGTGTGTGTGTGCTTCAGTTTCATTCTTTAATTTCCACATTTTTTGTTGGAGTCTTTATGGTTTTCTATGTACAAGATCATGTCATCTACAAATAGTTTTACTTCTTCCTTTTCAGTTTGGATACTTTGCATTTCTTATTCTTGCTTAATTGCTCCAGCTAGGACTTCAGTAACATATTGAACAAAAGTGGTGAGTGGGCATCCTGGTTCCTGATCCTAGAGGAAAAGCTTTAAGCTTTTTCCTGTTGAGCATGGTTTTGTCACATATGGCTTCTATGATGTTGAAGTGTGGTCCCTCTATATCTAGTTTGTTGAGTTTTTATCATGAGTGGATGTTGAATTTTGTCAGGTGCTTTTTCTGCATTTATTGAGATGAGCCCCTGTATTTTATCATTCTTTTTGTTAATGTGATGTACCATAGTTTGTGACTTGTGGCTGTTGAAACATCCTTGCATCCCTGGAATAAATCCCACTTGACCGTGGTGTGTGATCCTTCTAGTGTATTGTTGAATTCGGTTTTCTAGTATTTTGTTGAAATTTTTTGCATCTGCATTCAGGGTTTATTGGCCTATAATTTTTTTATGGGGTCCTTGTCTGGTTTTTGTATCAGGGTAATGCTGGCCTTGTAAAATGAGTTTGGGAGTGTGTTAGATTTTGGAAGAGTTTCAGAAGGATTAGTATTATTTCTTTTTAAAATGTTAAAATACAGCAGTAAACCCATCTGGTCCTGTATTTTTGTTGGAGGGGTTTTGATTACTGATTAAGTCTCCTTACTTGTTATTTGTTCAGATTTTCAATTTCTTCATGATTCAGTGTTGGTTGCTATATATTTATTAGGAATTTATGCACTTGTTACAGGTTGTCCAATTCTTGGTGTGTAATTGTTCATAATAGTTTCTTAAGATCCTTTTTTAAAAAATATTTTATTTATTTATTTTTAGAGAGAGGAGAAGGGAGGGAGACAGAGAGGGAGAGAAACAGCAATGTATGATTGCTCCTCACACGGCCCTCGCTGGGGACCTGGCCTGCAACCCCAGGCATGTGCCCTGACTAGGAATCGAACAGGCAACCCTTTGGTTCCCAGCCCGCGCTCAATCCACTGAGCTACACCAGCCAGGGCTTCTTAAGATCCTTTTTATTTCTGTTGTATCAGTTGTAATGTCTCCTTTTTCATTTCTGATTTTATTTATTTGAGTCCTCTCTTTCTTACTAAATCTAGCTCAAGGTTTGTCTATTTTGCTTATAATTCAAAAAATAACTGTTAGTTTCATTGATTTTTTCCTTTTGACTTTTTTGTCTGTTGCATTTATTTCTACTTTGTTGTTTTTTATTTCCTTTTTTTCTAACTTTGTTTTAGTTCCTTTTTTTTCCTTAGTTCTTGAGGTACAGGTTTATTTTTAGTTCTTTTCTATTAATATAGGCATTTTCACCAGAAGCTTATTTTTTAAAAACTGCTTTGGTTACATCCCATAAGTTTGGGTATGTTTTATAACCATTTATTTATAAAAAAATTGTATATTTATTACTTTTTAAATTTCAATCACCTTCAAAGTACTCCCCATTTGATACAGTCAATACACCTATCGAGACATTTTTTCCACTGCTCAAAACAGTTGTCTCTTTGATTTTGATGTGTTTTAGTGCTTCTGCTGTTTTTTTGTTTCACCTCTTCCACATCAACAAAACGTTTCCCTTTGAGGACTTTTTCATTGGGGACACAAACAAACATCACTAGAGGTGAGGCCAGGTGAACAGGGAGGGTGGTAGGCCATGGGGGTCATGCAGTTTTTGGCAAAAACCGCAGAACCCTCACTGTAGTGTGTACATGTGTGTTTATAAATCACCCATCATGAAATGGGCAAAGGTGCCAAAAGACTCTTCAGAAAAATTCACTGAAGCCAAATGCAGCCTCTCAGGACAGTGCCACCTGGTACATGGGTACAGATGGGTCCCTAGGACACTCACCTAATGGGGAAGCCTGTACTGCAGGGGGCCCGCCCTCCAGAAGATAATTCCAGTTTTTTTGGTCCCCCCTCGTATTGTTTATGCTGCACATACTTGTGAACTTTTCAGTTTTCTTCTTGTAATTGATTTCTTATTTCATACCACTGTGGTCAGAAAAGACGTTTGATGTGATTTTAGTCTTCTCAAATTTATTAAGACCTGTCTTGGAGAGTGTTCCATTTGCTCTTGAGGAGAATGTGTATTCTGCTGCTGTTGGATGGAATGTTCTGTAAATGTCAAGTTTATCTGATCTAACGTCATTTAAGTCCAAAGTTTTCTTACTGATTTTCTGTCTGGATGATCTATTAGTTTTTGAAAGTGCAGTATTGAGGTCACCTGCTGTTACTGTTTTGCCATTTCTCCTTTTAGGCCTGTTAATATTTACTTCTACATTTAGGTGCTTCATGTTGTGTGTGTAAGTATTTACAAACGTTAGGTTGTTTTGTTGGGCTGACCTCTTTATTATTATATAATGTCCTAATTTGTCGTTATTACACTGTATGTCTTAAAGCCTACTTTGTCTAATATAAATATAGCTTCCCTGCTTTCTTTTGGTTTCTGTTTGCATGCTCTATTTTCTTTTCATTCCTCCTCTTCCTGTCTGTGTATTTCCTCAAAGTTGAAGTGAGTCTATTGTAGGCAGCATGCAGTTGGGTCTTGTTTTTCTGTTTTCAATCCTCACATGAACATGTGCATATTGATTTTAGAGAGAGGGGAGGGGAGGGAGAGAAACATTGACCAGTTGCTGCTTTTTAAAAATTTTATTTTTTTAAATATATCGTATCGATTATACTATTACAGTTGTCTTATTTTTTTCTCCCCTTTATTCCCCTCTGCCCTGTACCCCTCCTCCCACCAGCATTCCCACACCTTGTATGTCCAGGGGTCACACATATAAGTTCTTTGGCTTCCTCATTTCCCATACTATTTTTAACCTCTCCCTGTCTGTTTTGTGCCTACCGTTTATGCTACTTATTCCCTGTACCTTTTCCCCGTTCTCCGCCCCACCCACCCACTGGTTTCCCTCCATGTGATCTCTGTTTCTGTATGATCAGTTGCTTCTTGTTTGTGCCCTCACCAGGGGCCAAACCCACAACCTAGGTATGTGCCCTGACCAAGCATCAAACCTGTGACCTGTTGGGTTACAGGATGACACTCCAACCCACTGAGCAACTAGTAAAGAAATAATGTATCAATAGGTATGGACTTCCTGTTGCCATTTTGCTAATTGCTTTTGGTTGTTTTATAATTCCTTTGTTCCTTTTTTATTTTGTTTTTTGTTTGTGATTTGATGGTTTTCTGTATTATAGTGTGCTTAGTTAGATTCCTTTCCCTCTATCTTTTGTCTTTGTGGTTGCCACAAGGCTCACATCAAACATATTTATAACAGTCTGCTTTAAGCTGGTGATAAGTTTGAACTCATACTGAAGCTTTGCATTTTTACTTTTCCCTGCACATTTTTTGTTTTTGATGTCACAGTTTATATCTATTTACCCTGTGTACCCATTAACCCATTATTGTAGTTATAGTTTTAACTACCCTCGTCTTTTATCCTTCATAGTAGACTTATAAATTTATAAGTACAAATTTATTGATTTATCCACCCACCACCCTTACAGCATTGGAGTATTCTGATATTATCTCTACATATATTTACCTTTACTAGTGAGATTTATATGTTCATGGTTTCCTGTTACTAATTAGCATCTGTTCATTTCAGCTTGAAAGCCCCCTTTCACATTTTTATGTGACTTACCGAGTGGTGGTGGATTTCTGCAGCTTTTGCTTGTCTGGAAAAGTCTTCCAGTTCTGAAGGACAACCTTTCCCGGTACATGGTCGGCAGTACCCCCCAGCCCCCAGCCCCCAGCCCTCACCCATTTTCAGCACCTGGAATGTAGCGTGCCACTTCCTCCTAGCCTGTAATGTTTCTGTGTAAAAATCTGCTGATAGTCTTATGGATGGAGTTCCTTACTTGTTTTTCTCTTGCTCCTTTTAAGATTCTTTCCTTGTCTTTGACTTTTGTCATTTGTAATGTGTCTTGGTGTGGGTGGGCCTTTTGCATCCGTCTTACTGGGACTGGCTGGACTTCCTGGGTCAGGGTGTCTGTTTCTCTCACCAGGGAGGGGAGTTTTCAGCCGGTGTTTCTTTAATAGGCTTCCTGCCTATTGTTCTGTGTTCTCGTCTGTCACCCCTGTGCTGTGATACTGGTCAGCTTGTCGTCTGTAAGTCCCTTAAGCTACCCCCTCATTGTTCAGGGTCAACAGTATTATTATAGTTTTTGTTAGTCTTTTTTCCCTGTTATATGAACTGGATGGATAATAGGCAACTTGAAAGCAGCTTACACACTTGGAACCACGGTTAATGCTGCCAGAGAAACATTGCTGCTTGTTTTAGAAATGCCTGGTGCATGGTTAGACTGTCAGTATCTTTTTAAAGTTAGTTTAGTTTGTTTCAGAGTCTCCCAGACTTTCTGGTTTCGGTGTCCTAAACACTCTATTAATTTTCCCGTGGCAGCCCTGGCCAGGAGAAATACTCTATAGATTTATTTAACTAGTTTGGTGCTAGCAACTTTGTTCTAACAACTTAGCATTAAAAAAGTAATGCGCACATATTAAAAGAAAAAATAAAATTTTATTTCATTCTTAAAGTAGCTGTAGTTACTCATGGGATATGTGCGCCTGTTAGGCATTGCATATTCCTCATTGGCACCGTGGCTCGGAGTGGCCACTGCCACCCTCCTTGCTGGTTCCATGTTGACTTTTGCACAGCTCGGGCTTCTCGCACAGCCACCCCTGAAAGTTCTGCCTCAAGAAGACATATTTGAGGAGTGTGCGCTCTCGTGTTGCAACCTGGAACTATCTCAAGTTGGCGGGTCACAGAGCACTGCATTTACGTTCCGTATCCCTGTGTTTCCCTCCCACTGAGAATATCCTGTGGGGCACCGGGGTGTTTCCTGGGTGCTGGACACAGTCTGGGAACTGTGGGCCTACTTGGTGTAATTCGCAGGAGGGGATTCAGTTGTACAGCTCAGCAGACTCAATGCAGCTCACAGAGGTAAGCCCATAGCGTGTCTTTCTCTTCAGCCTTCATGAGCGTAGGCCACGGGGGGATAAGGGATTGCTTGCTCACTTAGAGTCTTGAGTACTAGCCTGTTGTCCCTCCCCAGATGGCAGGCCCTTTCAGTCGCTCTGCCTGTTTCTAGAGCTGCTTCGGGCAGTGTCGTCCCATCGCCCTGGGGGCCTGGCCTTGCTTTGTTCCAGCTCCGCAGTGTCAGCACACCGAGCTGCCTGGCCACAGTCCTAGAGGACGTTTTAACTTCTAAGTGACTAGTCATTGTTTTTACAGAACCTACACGCCATCATCATTCTGAAAAGGTGAAGGAGGTGGACTGTTTATATTGCTACAAAAACCTGTGTTGAAAAATGAAGCCCTAAAAACTATGTGAATGTGATGTTTACACATTCATAAATGGATTCATTCAAAAAGAGTTTGTTGATGAATGGCTGCGGGCCATGGAGGGCGCTGGCCCTGGTGGGCTCCCATGTTGTGTGTGCTCCCCACAGAGGGCGCCCCCTGCACCCATTGGGCAGTTCGAATCTGGCGAGAGATGGGACTTTTCCTTTGGTAGGTAGAGGTGAATACAGGCCCTCGGGGAGCACAGAGAAGGAGCCCCTGACCCCAGACTGGAGGGTGGGGAGAAGGCAGGCCCGAGTCAGATTGAGGAGCAGCAGGAAGGATTATTCCAGACAGAGGGCAGAGTACTGAGAGCGAATTTAGGGAACTGCAGGCAGTGGGTGAAAGCTCTGAGTGCAGGGAAGGAAGTAGAAACAGCTGAGGTTGGAGCGTAAGTAGAACTTCACAGGCTGTGGTGTTGTGAATTTATCCCAAGTTTTGGAAAGCCAGTGAGGATTTTTAAATGGGTGAGTGACATGCTCAGTGTTGTACTTTAGAAAGGCACATTCAGGTAACAGGGTGGAGAACGTTGGGAGGAGGGAGGAGGCTGTCAGAGTGGAAGCGGTTAAGTGAGAGGCCAGTGCAGTGATCCAGGCCAGATGCTGGGGTGGTGACTGCAGGGCGCTGGGGGGGTAAGGGGCAGGGTGGCAGGACGTGATGAGGGTTTGATGTGCTAGTCTGAGGGAGGAGGAAGGGAGAGGCACAGCTCTCAAATGTGGCTTGAAATACTGAGAAGTGTTTATCAGAACAGGGAATGAAGAGGAGGAAGGGTTGCAGAAGTACGATTATGCGTTCAGTTTGGGACATGGGAAACTTGCGTGTCCTCTCAGCAGTCACATGGTGGGGACTCGCACGCAGTCAAATACATAGTCTAAAGCCCGGAAAGGGGAACTCGGGTTCACGAGTCATCAGCACAGCGTTCATAAAGTGAAGACATGGGAGAGGGAAGAGAAGGGACCCAGGCTGTGCTAGAGAAGACCAGCTTCTGCCCGCGGAACAGAAGCTGAGAAGTCAATGGGAAACCAAAGGATCTGTTGGAAGAGTAACCCCAGGATGATATTTTATCTGCATTTGACATTCCAAATTTTAAAAATTTTTGCCTAGATTTTTAAGTTTCATAGTAGTTGCCTTGATGGACATTACTGTAACCACAGCGTCCATTCTACCTGCCGTCCCCGCACCCACTGAGTGCGTAGGTGTGAGCAGCGGACCCTCCAGCTCCTGGGGATCCTTGATTGGAAGCTTCCTCTCCTTGTGCAGTCATTGTGTTTAAGAGCTGGGGCGCAGCAAGACACTCTGTGGGGGAGAGGGGTTGGTTACAGACCAGGCATAGGACTCGAGTGCCTGAGGAAGTTCTGTGGCGACCTCGGGAAGTCCACCTCGTTTTCAACAGAGAGCCGTTCCTCTGTGTGCCATTACACACGCTGGAAGGCCTAGACTGGAGGCGGCGTTGCTACCAGCCTGAGACTGAAGCTCACACGGACGGCAGAGCTGAGAAAGCGGGAGAGTGGGGCCCCTGGACATGGAGCACCTTGCCAGTGGACCTTTCGGTTTAAGCCATTCTTGTTCCGTTTGAGTTGTTTCATTTTCAGATAAGGAATTTGTAATGTGAGTGAATGAGTGAATACATAAACCAAATTGATATTGTAGCTAGCTATATGTTATTTGATAGCTCTGTAATACAGTTTTTAAAAACTTAAAGTATATCTTCTAGCCCTGGCGGGGGGAGCTCAGTTGGTTAGAGTGTTTTCCGATATGCCAGGGATGCAGATTTGATCTCCAGTCAGGGCACACGGGAGAACCAAGCAATGAATGCATGAATGAGTGGGGTGACAAATCCATGTCCTCCCTCCCTTCTTCTGTCCCCTGTCCTCTAAAATCAATGGAAAAAAAGTTAAAAAAAACTTGTATGTCTTCTGTTTTTGAGAGGACAGGAAGTGGGTAGGATGATTTTAGAATTGTAAGGCATTAGAAGGTGGACAAGATTAGTTCTGATGGAAATTGGACATGAAATTAAATGTTTATTTTATTATTTTTTAAAGATTTTATTTATTTTTAGAGAGAGGAGAAGGGAGGGAGAAAGAGAGGGAGAAACAGCAATGTATGGTTGCCTCTCACATGGCCCTCACTGGGGACCTGGCCTGCAACCCAGGCATGTGCCCTGACTGGGAATCGAACCGGGACCCTTTGGTTCCCAGTCCACACTCAATCCACTGAGCTACACGAACCAGGGCTAAGTGTTTATTTTTTATACTTGTGTGAGAGCATTTTTACTGCTACACAGTACATAAGTTTTATGTGAAATTGTAAGGCTAGGAGGAAACTGAATGAATCAAGTTTTTTAAGAGACTTCTTACTAGGCAAATTATCCAATGTGCACGAACAGAGAGGGGAGGGAACTGCACCCCCCACCAGCAGCACCAGCTTCAGTAGTTACCAATGGGCCCAACTGTTCCCCTGACCCCTCCCCACTGGGGAATTTAAAGCACATCCAGGCATCCTGTTCGACCCCAGATAGATACTTCAGTGTGGTTCTCTAGCGTTTAAATAGCTCGGATGAGCGTCACCAGCATGCAGTGAATGGCACCTATTTAAAGCGCGCAATTTGGTAAGCGTGGACACAGGTCCATGAAACCACCACAGTCGAGACGGTGGGCAGACCCATCCAGTCCCCAGAGTTTTCCCGTCTCTTTGTGATCCCACTCCGCCTCACCCCTCCCCACTTCCCCAGGCAACCCCTGGTGTGGTTTCTGTCCCGGACCGTAGTTTGCATTTCCTGTGTGCAGTTTCTTTCACTCAGCGTAATTGTTTTGAGATTCATCCACGTTGTAGTGTATGTATCAATAGTTCATTTATTTTTATTGTTGAGCAAGAACTTTTGAAAAAGATAACTGCAGTATTATTACTATACCTCAAAGTAACATTGAGACAGGTTTTAAATGTCCCCATTGTCCCACAAGTAAGTGTGCTTTTATAACTGGTCTGTTTGCATGAGGATGCAGACATGTTCAGAGTGGCACTTTGCACACCTCTCCTACTTGCGTCTACTCCGAGTAATGCTTTTCACTGTGATGGCGAGTAGTTCTGTAGACGTGTCACGGGAGGAGACCCTTTCCCTGACCCGCTTCAACCCTAGCACAGCTGTTCCTTTTGGTATTCCTTTAGTTCTTGACCTTAGGCAGAATAAGAGTTAATATTTTTAGGATGGCAAGAATTATCCAGATGTTGACAGTCTTCATAAAGTTCCCTGTAAAGAATAAAGTGTTTCCAGGAAAGCGGGGGGCGCTGCTGCTGACAGCAGCTCAGAGCAGGGCAGAGCGCAGCGGCGCTTCCTGTTTTCCTCCGAGGAGGCGACTCTGGAATTCCCCTCCTTTGCCTGTGATTTAAATCTCGGCTCTCCTACTCTTAATGCAGCACACTGGGAAAGTGCGCTGTTCTCTGTCTGTGTGTACTGGGAAAGAGCGCATTTTTGTGTTTTAAAATATTTAACCATACTTAGCGTCGAGCTTTGGATTCATTGAGAATGTTATAACATCTAGGGAGCACCTTGGCCTGTCTGGATCCCATCCTTTCGACCTTCTCTGTCATCTTGTAATGCTGACAACCCTTTATTTTTCTTTACCTTCATTTTCTTCTTACTGGGTCTCCTTCATCAGAAATTAAGCATCATCCCGGCTGGTGTAGCTCAGTGGATTGAGCACGGGCTGGGAACCAGAGGGTCCCGGTTCGATGCCCAGTCGGGGGACATGCCTGGGTTGCGGGCCAGGTCCCCATTGAGGACCATGTGAGAGGCAACCAAACATTGCTTTCTCCCTCCCTTCTCCTCTCTCTGAAAATAAATAAAATCTTTAAAAAAAAAAAAAAGAAATTAAGCATCATCAAGTCTGTCTTATCTTCAAGGGAAAAAATTCAATCTGACCTCATTTCCTCTTCTCTCCTTAGGTCCCACCATCTGTCTTCTCCCCGCCCAGAAGGCCAGGCTTTCTCCGGGGCTCTGTGTTTGCTCTCTCCAGTTCTGCACCCCCGGCCACTCCCCAGCCCTCTGCTCTCCTCACTCCTGCTGCTCCCCTGACAGACCCTGCGCTCAGTACGGTGCTCACGTCCTGTGTGGCTTTGTCCAGTGGGCACGGCTGTGGCTGCGTGCTCCAGCTGTGTCGCTGCCTTCCTCCATGACGCTCTCAAGAAGACACACCTGATTCTCCTCCTGACTCCAGGGTGTTTCTTTTGGCCTCCTTTGATGTTTTTTTTTTCCCCTCCAGCCAACCTTAACGGTTCCTCTCTGCACTTCTAGGAAGTCTCCTGAACTCGCAGCTGTGTTGTGTTGGTGGCTCACAGCTTCTCATCCCCAGGTTAACCCCTTCAGAACCCTATTTCCTCTGTCCAGCTGGCCCTCTTCATGGCCCTCTTCACTTGGCTGTCTCACGGATACCTCACAATCAGTGTCTTAAACTGGGTCTTGCATCTTCCTAGAGCCTGGTCCTCTTCTGGGATTATCCAGCCCAGTGAATTGTACACCTGCTTCTCAGATCTGAAATCTGTACCTCTCTCTTCTGTTTCCCTCAGTTCCCAAATCCAGCCAACAATCCAGTGCTATTTATTTTATCCACTGAATACTTCTTAAATCTCTCCACTTCTTCCCGCCCCTGCTGCTAGTCGAACCCGATCTCCTTCCACCAGCATTGTAATGAATTCCCCTGTCGGCCCCTCCACCCAGCTTTCTACCGGTAGCTGCCATGGAGTAGCCTTTTAAAACCAGCCAGACTGCTGCCTGCTTTAAGAGCTGTGCTCCATCTGGCCTTCTGGAAGGAAGAGGTGGGAGCTTCCACCTTTGTGCCTTAAAATCAAGGTGAGACTAGAGGGCACAAAGAAACCTTCCAATATGAAAGGGAAAGTGTGACTCCTGACTCAGTAAAGTTCAAGTTTAAAACTATTATTTTCAGATTTATAAATTAATTACCTAACATAATCATTATGATACAAGTTGAAGTCTTTCTGCCCTTTGCTTTTCAGTGAGCAGTCTGTTTGAATCAGTTTAGTCGTCTGCTTTTGAACATTCTCAGTACTGAGAATGTGTGTTATTTATTATTGTGTATCAGGACCCCTCTTTCACAAGCATATCCATTCACGATCATATCTGTTCATTCTTTCAAATAGTTCGGGGGAGGGGTGGTGACCAGAGTGCACCATGGTGACTCTCCTCTGCCTGCATCTCCCTGTGCTCACTCAGGGGCCGGAGCAAATTGCTTAACGTGGAGATGTGGGCTGAGTGTAGCCTTCTGCTTAGCCCAGCACCCTCTTCCGGAGGCAGTGATGCTTGTGTGTGTTCCCAGGGCAAGGGGTGACCAGGCTCCTAGTGGCCTGGAAGTAGATCTTACTCTTTGAAATATGCCCTCTCCTGCTGGGGAAGGGACTCGGGCTGAGCCAAGTGGCCGTGGTGCCCAGGAAGGCTTTGGGAAGAATGCAGTCTGGCCGACACCAGTGTGGGATTCTGCAGCAGCAAAGGCTCCAGGGCAGTGAGCACACACACAGGCTTCGGAAATTAATGCGTGAACTGTTTGCTCCCGTGGCTTTGTAGAAAACCATGTGCTAATCCTGGGAAGCTGTCACCTGGGCTGTCTTGATAAGTTTTCAGGGTTTAGCAGGATCTTTCCAACATTTCAGGAGATAGACCAAAAAAAAAATACTGTGTCGAAGGGCAACATAATCCAAGTTCATTCATAATTTGCCTTAGTTCTGAGGCAAACTGCAGTTTCAGGGGAGTTCGGATGCAAGGGACAGGAAGCAGGCTGAGTGAGCTGCTAGCAGAGCTCTGAGTCTGCAGGCGGGGGCCCCTCCCTCAGAGCCCCACGTCTGAGGACTGGAGAGCCAGGGCTGCGGTGGCGTCACTGGGCCGCTGTCCTCAGAACGAGCACGAAACAGAACAGCGCGCTCACATCACGGTGCACGCTTTCCTGATGATTATGGGTGCTGACGATAACTGGACCTTTGTCTTATTTTTTAAAAAAAGAAAACTTAAATGGTTATTATATTAGTATGATGATGGCAAAAGCTAGACCAAATCATCTATTTTAAGTTCTAAAGAACTTCTTATTTTGCTTCACCAGTCATTTTTTGTGCGTCTATCCCCTTGGCGGGTTTATCATAGGAAGTAACTGTGGCAGTCCGAGAGTCAGGTAGTTTTGTGTCCTGGAAAAATTGATTATATTATTGAACGAAGTCGTTCATCCCGTCAGAGTAACTTTTTTGTTAACAAGATCATTTTCTCAACACATTGTTCTCATGTTTTAGAAGCGGCGGCGCCGGATTGACCGAAGTATGATCGGAGAGCCGACAAACTTTGTGCACACAGCCCATGTGGGGTCGGGGGACCTGTTCAGTGGGATGAATTCAGTAAGTATGTCGATGGAATGTGCACGTGAGGCCTTGGGCATAGGGACCTGAAACCTGCGTCACAGGGGTTTTAATGTGCAGTGCTGGATGACTCTGTCCACGCTGAATGTATGTACATAACGTCAGCATAGAAGAGAAGAAAGGGAACAGTGAAATACTGATCTCCCATCTAATTTGCCGAGTTATGCACGAGTCTCTGTTTTTGGTACTAAACTCTTCATAGGTACCTTTCTCCTGAATCCATACCTAATGTATTAAGGGGTCTGGCAGTAAACTAGGAAGAACTAGAGCGGAAAACATCTCTCAGCTGTCTTTTATAGAAATACCAGTGAATTTTTTAATAGACTTTAATCAGCTGAAGTCTTTTATTCCTTAATTTTACCAAAGAGGAAAATGGACTGCAGTCCAATGGGAGCGTCGGGAAAGGAGGCCGTGCCCTGGAACAGGCCACTAAGTACCGAGGGCCTCTTTCCCCTGGATCTTACGTAACCAGGTGTCTAAACGATCCCTGCAGCGTTTAGAACCTGAAAGTCAGTAGGCTTTTATAAACAAAATTATGATCCATTGTATAAACTCACTCACTGGACAGTGTTAACAAAAGCTTTAACAAGAGAACAGGTTTTTAAAACAGGTAGGTAAGTATCCTGGATAGGCAGACAGGTTTGTCAGTTCCGTTACTGGTAAGCAAAGGAATGACGTTTGTAACTTCGGTAGGAAACAGCTGCTTTTACATCTGTAGGAAAGCTACTTTGTTCCCACTCAGCTGCTGCTTGCGGAGATGCAGGAAGCGTCAGGTTGCTGTCTGAGTGCAGAGCAGTGGCTTTGTTTCTCGGATCAGCACGGTCTGAAAGGACTAAGTGGGTCCCTGTGGGTTGTTAATATAGTTCTTAAATGTTTCAAACTTACTGTATATGATCAGTTTTAATATCAACAGATGTCTTCTTCCTCACTTCAGGATTTTTTAAAACTCTTAACTGTATAGTACAATTAAATGTTTAGTTCATGGTATTTATTTTTAAAATTTTGCTCATGCACAGTTCAGAATTTCCTTTGTCTGGCATTCCGTGTTCATGCAAAGCCTCCCATTGGTGTGCGGAGCTCTGCTGCTCGCCACTCGTGTCAGTAGGACGCGGTCTGTCCCTTGCAGGGCGCCCTGTCCAGCCGAGGTAGACGCGGGGTCAGCGGGCCGTGGGGGTGGGGGGTTGCACCTGCGGTCTCTGCACAGCACCTTCTGCCTGCCGAGGCGGAGTTTTTATGCTGTTTAGAACTAAGAAAGCTTTTCATAGTCATTGCTTATATTAGTTGTTTTACCAGTTGGTTGCCATCTCTACAGCCACATGCAGCGCCCCCCCGACCCCCGCTCTGAGTTCTCGTTAGGCTGGGTATTGTGAAATCTGTCTGCTGAACTCTCATTGATAGTTCTAACGTGCAGAAGGCTGATGGGGTGAAAAAATTCTCTTCTCCTGTGCAGTCATAGTGCAAATAAGACAAAACCACAGACGTGCTGTTTACCCAAGGAAATGTTTAAGAACTGAGCAGCTAGACTTAGGACCAGGCTGTGGATACCTGTGAAGCCGCCACACAGGTTCCTGGACGGTTGGGTGATGTGTAGTCTCTCCCCCCTAAGGACACTGTTGTTCCCGAGATGACCTTTCATACTAACTTGCGAGAAAGGGTTTTGTGGCCCTTTTTGTAACAGAGCCCTAGTGTGTTTGAATACGTTATGTCCATAGTCACCCCAGTACATTCAGCCTGCGTGCTTCAGTTTGAAAGTGAAGACCTCAGTTTTGGAGGGAGAAAATGTACATGGCATCATGTAAAAATGTCAAGATTGTTTTTAAATAGACCTACAGTGTCTGGGAAAGCTGACTGGTAGGAGGCGCTCTGACTCCTCACTGCACTCACTCCTGGTCGCTCAACCTCCTCTGCTTCCAAACCGCATCTGACCAGTCCAGCAGTGCTGCGGTGACCAGGACACACGAGGAGCACGTCACAGTCTGCAGATAACTTTGTGCCTTGGTTTCAGCAAAGAAAGAAAGTATCCCAGTGTTTATGTATCTCACAATCCATCAGAACACTGCCCAGTAACGCAGTGTGGAGACGATTGTGTTAACCATTTTACCGATAAGAAGCCTGTACTCAGAGAGGGTAGAGCGTTCACTGCGTTACAACTTCGGATTCTTAGACTCTCTTAGTTTGTCATACTGTATTAAGACTGTATTAAGTATGTAATGTTACCACATGGACTTTTAAAATTATCTTTGGCTGGTCCATACTTATTTTTGTTTTTGATTGTGTTAATAAGTAACTGAGGTGATCATATATGATGTGAGGTATATGTAAATTTAAGGTGGAGGAGCTGAAGTTGATTTGTATGCTTTTGACTTTGAAATGTTACCAAGGACCTTCTGAATTACTAAATGACTCTTCTTTGTTTGGGAAGCAGAGAAGGTGGGAGAGTTGTGGCAAAAAAACATTTTAATTACTAGCTTCGGTATTTGCTGTCATACTTAGAAAATTTTTAATCTTTAAAAATTTTATTGTTTTTTATTCTAAAATTTTATGTCTTTAAAAATCTACTTTTATAGATTTCTTTCCTATAAAAAAGTACCCTTCTTAAAAATGTAGCCAAAAGTATGGAGACAAGAATGGCTTAGTTGCAATGGCCTTTAATTCCTGACTTTTGTCTTGTTTCAGGTCAGCTCCATTCAGAACCAAATGCAGTCCAAGGGGGGGTACGGGGGCGGCATGTCTGCCGGTGTGCAGATGCAGCTTGTGGACACGAAGGCGGGATAGCCCCCCTCCAGTGAGTACCTCAGGTCAGGCATGGCCAGCAGCCCTCGTTAAGTCGGGGGCCGGGGGGAGGGGAGGTACAGCTGACCCTTGAACATGGGTTTGGACTGCACAGGTCTACTTGTACACGGACTTTTTCTGTAAGTACTGTAAATGTATCTTCTGTTCCGTAATAACAAGTTTCTTTTCTCGGGCTAACTTTACTGTGAATGCAGTATAGAATAATACATACGCAAACTACATGTCAGTCACCTGTTACCCCCGAGGCTTCTGGTCAACACTAGGCTGTTAGTAGTAGTTCAGTTTTGGAGCCTCAGAAACACAGATTTTTGACTGTGCTGGGTGGGGGCGGGGTCAGTGCCCCGGCCCCAGTGTTGTTCAAGGGTCAGCTGTATTTTGTTCTCTCTTTAAAAATGGTGAATGAACGGCAGAAATACTCTCACTTGGCGAAGTGTTTTCGGTGGTGCCTTTCCTCACGGAGAACTTTAAATGTATTGAGACACCTGGTTGGGGAGGCTCGGACTGAGATTCCGGGGACAAGTTTTCATTTTTGTGTCCTTTGAACAAGAGTAAATTATTATTTTGAGTGTTGGTACTGCACAGAATCGTATGTGTAGTGAAGTAATTTTGTATTTAACACCCTGCTATTGATAAACCTTTCATAATCAACTTTTGAAAAGTGTGAACCCTTAAAGTGTAAAATAATTTGGATTCTTCTTTTGGTTTTGTAGGTCATTGTGAATTTGTTTCCTTTTTCCATTTTCTTTAATTCTCTTTTTGTCGTGATTGCTTTTCTTTTCAAATACAAAAAAGAAGTGCTGATGCCGTGTCCCTCCTGTTGTGATTCCCCCAGCGAGACATCGCGGCCCCGCGGAGTGGCTGCCCTCGGCGGGCGGGCGCGCGCCGCACCTGGACTCATGGACACAGTTCTTTACATCGCGGCTTCAGTTCCAGTTTTTATCAACATGGGTCTGACCTTGCTTAGCATGATCTTTGTGTGAATGCTAGCACTATTTTGCATTTTTTTCATTCTAAGTATCTCTTTCCACCTGCCTTATTTTATTGGTAAGCAAGGAAGGACCTGCTATTAGCTGTAAATTTGTCACCCTTTATGTATATTTTGGACGGTGTGAGACCCACAAGCACAATGATCGTTTTATTCATTTGAAACTTTGGCAGAATAGACGTCTGCATGCGTTCCCAAGTGGCTGCGTGTGGGAGCCCTGGGCTGGTGCTGCTGCTCTAGACAGAGGTCACACCCGTGCACTCAGAAGGCACCGTGCCGCTTGTTAGGAAGGACTTTCTGGTCTGTTTAGTTAGAATTATAGTAAAAGGAGAGCTTGCATTCATAAGGCCTTCCTTCTGTTGTAAATGTTCACTCTATTTATTTTGTGAGCAAGGACCCGGGAGTGAGAGCAATCGTGGCCCGACACCCTCACCCGTCCGTTCTGTCTCCCTGTGCACTCAGTCTGGCCTCCTGTCCTGATTGTGTGTTAGTGTCATGGTGCCCAGTTGTAGTTTGTTGACCTTCTGGCCTTTTCATACTCCGCATATTTGGGGGCAGTGGGGGCGGCCCAGAGCAGCAC
>PVJI01022249.1:0-25620 GCA_004026765.1 Micronycteris hirsuta | reverse complement strand
AGGGGGCCTGAAGCCCTTGCCTTTCCCAACAGCCCACACCACCCACCCTGTGCAGTCACTGAAGTAGCGAGGAAAGCACGCCCCTCTGGAGGGACCATCCTTGCCTTGAATGTGGAGGTGGAGCTGGGTCGTTGGGCCCCTGAACACCAGGATGGATACAGTGCTCACAGAGCCTCCTGGTCATTTTGAGGGCACTTGATCAGGTCACTAGGAGAACCAGACCCAGGACAGTGATCAGGCCTCCCTGGAGGATACCCCCTGCACAAGAACCCCCATTGCCTAGACTAAGCCAACTAAAGAGGTAAAAAAATGAGCCTGGGGGAACTGTGGGTGCACAGGTGATAACCACCTCGCCTAAGCTGGGCTTCAGCCCCCATCCCCCCCACCCCCGCCAGCTGCACTGTTCATGGATCTACAGCAAGGTGTTGGCAGAGACACAGATGCCACCTGTTCTGACAGCACATAATTGAGGGCTGTGTGGGCGTCCATCACTACGTTGGCTAGCGACCTTAGTGATTCTTGTTGGTCTAGAGGAAAGTCCAAGTTGTTGCATCCCGGCCAAGCCATTGAAATGGCAGCGTGGGACAAGAAGGACTTTATTCTGGATGATGGACAAACCCAGCATTGTTTGAGTTCGCCTCTTCCCCCGACGCAGTGCTGATTCCCATCGGCGTCACGGTGCCAGGCCCTGTGGAGGCTTCTGCGTAGGAGTGAGAAGGAGACAGTTGCGAGTTCCACCTTGCTGAGCTCCATGCCCTCCCGAGGCCCAAGATGCCCCTCTTCTACTTCCTCGGGATCCATGGCCCCTGTTCCTGGACCCAAACCTTTTGGCCCAACCGTCCAGTCTGGGAGGGGAGTCATACCCTGAATGATGTCACACCTGGACAAACCTCTAATAGCACCCACCTGAGTCAGAGGTCCCAGCATGGCCAGGGAACCCTAGTTCCCTGATGTTCTGTCCTCCCATCCCCCATTCAGGTGGGGTTCCCCGGGAGGGAGGCATCCAAAAGGTAGCACTGCCTCCCATTTGAACTGGGAGGCCCTACTGGGGATGCCACTTGGCCCTGAGCACAGGTCAGCCCCAGAGAGGGTGCCCCAGCGGGAGAAAAGAAAAAGGACTGGGAATACTGAGGCTGGGACTCCGCCCACCCCAAGTTCAGTGTCGCCCACGGTGTGATGGACCACAGCGGTTGATGTTCAAATGACTTCTCTTAGGTGGGGGGGGCCCATTTGATAAGTTGTTTCGTTGATGGCCTTTGTATGGTTGTTGCTTGATCCGCTCATTTCAGTGCTGTTCTGCTCCATCTGTCTGGGACGTGAGGCTCCACCCTACGTCAGAGGAAGAAGCTCCCCACTGTGTTGCTTGGGCTGCGACTCTGGTATTGTGATCAGATGAGAATGTTGGGTATCTGAGTATCTGAACACAGGGCAAAGGTGTTTTTTACGCCGCGACAGTGGTCTGTGTCTGTGTGGCCACTGGGATGTATGTCCACATGGTGGGCAGCTGGAGTCGTGCCTGGGGACTGGAAGTCTGATGTGGCCCACTCGCCACGTCTGTTGGGGGCCTAGGCCCACGTGATAGAGCCCAGGCCCCACGTTGCACGGCCTGCACTCACTGGCCGGAGTCACACGACTGTGTTGTCTGTTTGGCTTCCATGTTTTGAGCTGGGTCCTCATAGATTTTGTCCACTTTTGTATTTGGGGTGGCCTTTTACGTTCCATTCTGTGGCGGGCCCCGTGGGCAAGCGTGACGATTGGCTGAGCACGTTAGGTTACCTCGTGAGTTCCTTTTGAAGTTTTTTTTTTTTAATTCATTATTAGAAAGAGGGGAAGGGAGGTAGACAGAGAGAGGGAGAGAAACATCAGTGTGTGGTTGCCTCTCACATGGCCCTCACTGGGGACCTGGCCCGCAACCCAGGCACGTGCCCTGACTGGGAATCGAACCGGGACCCTCTGGTTCCCAGCCCGCACTCAATCCACTGAGCCACACCAGCCAGGGCTGAAGTTTTTTTTTTTTAATGGTTCTTTGTTATAGGTGACTAATATGAGTGATGAATAGGGTTTACTTTCATCCACAGATGTCACAGTCCCTGCCCCCACACAGGGGAGCCTTTGCTGGCTCCATGAACAACTTGTCGGCTACCAGACCGTGTAGTGACGGGGTCTGCAAGGGCCCCTGAGCCTCTGAGTCGGTGGCAGGAAGTTGCTGCTGGAGTGGCCTGTGCAGCCGCCACTGTCATGGACCGCGGCCTGCTGCGCAGTTTTCTTGTCTGGGATCAGTTAAAAGGAGAGGAAGCTGGTCGCCGGGGCTCAGAAGACTCCATCAGCTTCGAGCTTCACAGTTGGGATGTCTGTGAGCCGTGCCCGACCTGGTTAGGGTGGGGCGGGAGCCCCCCTGCAGCTGTTCAGCCCCCTCTGGCAAAGCAGCCGCGTGTCCATGGAGCCAGCCGGCCCCACGGGCTCTGGATGGGCTCCCACTTGGAGGTACTGTTGTTATGTCACGATGGAGCCTTGTTGAGCCCTGAAGATGGGCAGCTTAGGTAGTAAGGTTGGACACTCTGTTTTCAGTAAAGCCTAAACGCAGGCTAGAAGCCTCCCTCTGAAGGGAGTGTGTCTGGCCGCTGCCTCCGGTAATTTATGTGCCCAAGCCCAGTGGACAAGGCCCACCAGCAGCAGCCGTCTCTGGCTACCACGGCTCCAGTCTGCGAGGCTGGGAGTCATGGAAACGTGTTGTTTCACAGGGCTGGCGGGCTCCGCTGGTCCAATGGCGGGGCCTGTGTCGCTGTATGGTGCTTGGCCTCTGGGGCCTGCTGTTGGTGGACACCCCATTCAAAGGTGGCCGCAACCTGGGTAACCTTGACAGAAGTGGCTAAAAGAATACCCAGCCCCAGCCAGGTGGCTCAGTTGGTTGGAAAATCGTCCCCTACACCAAAAGTTTGCAGGTTCGATTCCTGGTCTGGGTACATACCTACATTGCAGGTTCAATCCAGTCAGGACGCGTATAGGAGGTAACCAATCAATATTTCTTTCTCTCTCTCTAAAACCAATAAGGCATATCCTCGGGTGAGGATCAAAAAATTAAGTAAATAAAAGAAGAAGACCCAGATGTCACCATGCAGGCTGACCAGTGCCGAGTCTTTTTTGTTGGTGGTGGGAATTGTCCGGAGCAGTAACTTCTGTTTGTTCTTGTCGGGAATATTCTTTTGTTTCTATTGCGGGCCTACATGGTTCCCAGGAACGGCAGTTGTCGAGCAGGTCCTGGGCCTTATCAGGGCTGATGAGCCAGCCTGCGTGTGTCAGAGTGTCCATGACCTCAGGCAGGGCTTGGTCGACTTGTTCCTTCTGGGCTGACAATGCGGATGTCACCACTATAATGGGTGACAAGTACTTCTCGGGGAGGGGTCATCGGACTGGTTACAGATCCAGCCCTCCCCACTGCTGGCATATTGCAGGGGTTTTCAGGTTTCCCTGAAGGAGTTCGGGGAAAGTATACTGCAGGCCATTCCACGTAAGTGCAGAGTGGCCTTGCCCTTTCTCCCACAGAGGAACTGAGAGAAGGCGTTAGCCAGATCAGTAATAGCACATCCTAGGTGACAACAGTGATGTCGGTTCTGAGGGGCCGTGGGTTAGCCACCAGATTCTTGAGGCTTTTATTTTTTTAATGGGCCAGACTGTGCTGTGAAATTGCAACACTGGTGTGTAATGTAATCTCCCTGCCTGCAGCGAGTCCCAAGTTAATCTAGTTTCCCACCTGGCAGGTGGTACTGATGTTGTGGAAGATGCTGCTGGGGTCTGGGCACCTGGGATGGCAGGCACGCGTGGATGTCTCACTGTTGGGACTCGAGCCCTTTGCTGTGAGGGGCACCCGCTCAGGCAGCAGTGATACTCTGTGTCACAAGTGGCCGAAACGTCGATGTTTCTTTGTCACACTCAGTTCTGGGAACCGTGGTCGCCGGCACCCGAAATGGCCTGAAGGACCCCGCTCATAAGCACATGTGAACCTGTCTGCTGTGAGTCACCAGGTTTGTCCCCAAGCCCCTACCCTTGCGGGGACCTGTGATTATTGAGCTTTGGACTCCAGAAAAGTCTCAATTCCCCCTCATTTTTGTATCCAGACCGGGGCACGTGCCATTTTCTCCTGATGGGGACTCAGAGACCGTGGCCCTGCCCCAAACTCAGCCTTTAAAATGTAGCCATGCCAAGCAGGCTGCACGAGATTCCCCTGGCTCTTGTTCGCGCCTGTTTTTCAGTTGTAGCATTTTGTTTTCAGAGAAGGACCGTATTTTCACAGTTAATGTCTTCAGCAGCGCCATCGATGGTTTTGTGTTAAGTGGAAATAGGTCTTACTTGAGGCCTGCGAGTGACCCGGGCCTGGCGACGTGCTCCCCGGACAGCGGCCCGGACTCCCCGGGACACCGTGGGAGCTGGCTGTGGGTGGCCGTGCACAGGCAGCCAAGGGAGCCGGCGGTGTTTTCACCCTCTTTCTAGTGCGCTCCTCTTGCACCTCCACTTTCACCCATTCAGTTGACTCGCCGCAGTTCGTAGGGAGATTTTTGATACCCTTTTGTCCCTGTTGGCAGGCCAGCATGTACCTTAGTCCTCCTCCAGAGCCTTCCCACCACCCCCAGGAAGCCAACAGCACTCTGGGTTGCGGTCTCGGGGGACAAGTTCTTGTGCTTCTTTCACACCATGGCAGGATGTCTTCGCAGAACCCGGCTCTGAGCACCACTCTGTTTCACCATTCACTGGGTGGCCGGGTGTGCGGCCAAGGTTAAAAGGCAGATGTGCGTCCCCCAGGGAAGCGGTGACTGCACGATATGAGGTTGCTGAGCACAGACAGCAGCACCCTACACTCCGGCGGCACAGTATTACTTACAGCATGAGAGCAAGGTGTGAACAAGCCCCTGCCCCTTGCAGGGGTTCATCGACCCTCGTGGTCAGACAGCTTTCGGGTCTGGAACACAGAGAGCTGAGGGCGTGCCTGAGGGCCCTGACCCCGGCGCTTGGGCAGGACGCAGCAGAACGCGGTGTGTCTGAAGCAGGAAGGCATTCCAACATGAGGCGGTAAGGCTGGCATAAGATTGGTCCAAGGCCAAGGCCGGGGCTGCTCATGACTGCCTTGCCCAGCAGGGGTGAGAACAGAGAAGGGATTGGAGTCGGATAGAATTAGTCAGAGCCTCCTGGTACCCACTCTATGGAGGGGGTCACTACCCACCTCTCCAGTGCCCTCCGGAGATCATTTATTCTCCGGAGAAACGGAACCAGGCAGGCCCTGAACTGGGGCACTCGAGGCACGGCAAAGCATAAAACTGAGGCAAGTCAGTTCAGGAATTAAGTTCAAGTCTATGGACTGAATGGGGGGATTCTGTCAGGCTGATCAAGAACCCCTGCCCCCAGGAAGAAGACTGGACAGTCCTCCTATAGACAGATAGAATGGCCTTGGAGGAAAGGCCTGGAATTACTTACATTTGAAGGTTCCTCCAGAGGAAGAGATAGTTGTCTTGCTACCTAATTGCTTTCCAGTGAAGTGGACCGATCGAAAGTCCCATCCATGTGGACGAAGTCACTCATCACATTCTCGGCACATCATCCGTACGTGACCGAAGAGCCCACCATTGCCAGACATTTGGGGGAGGCCGCCAATATGAAGTAGACCCAACCAAGAAGGAAAAAACGACAGGAATTCCGGTGGAACAACAATGCATGGCACGGAAGAAAACATCATGAGGAGCAAAAACTAGAATTAAAATTAAAATCCTCAGAGAGCGGAAGCAATACTGCCCCCAGAAAAACAGGAATAAGGTGCTCTAAAAGTGTAATAATGAGTCAGAGGATGAGGTAAAGCTCTTGAAAATTAAAAGTATAGCAGCCAGGATTTAAAATTCAATCGAAAGTTAGAAGATAAGGTTGAGGAAGCCTTTGAGAAAGCAAAACAGAAAGGTAGATAAAAACAGGAGAGAAACAGATAGAGAACCAATCGAAGAATCCTGATATCTCAGTAACTGGACATCTAACAAGAACAGAGAAAACAGGAGAAAATTATACAAGAAAAAATTTCAGAAGTTACACATCGGAGTTTCCAGTGGAAATGGTCTGTGAGCGCCCAGAACAATAAATAACCCCCGACAAAGACGTATCATTCTGAAACACCAGGACCCCGCAGGTAAAGAAACAATTCCAAAAGTTTCTGAAGAGGAAAATGTAAAAACTCATATACAGGGTTAGGAATAAAAGGATCATCACTCTCCTGACAGAAACATTGGGGGCCTTAAGAAAATACAGCCAAATTTTCAAAAATGGAATGAAAATGATTTTCGTTTAGAAGTCAACGCCTTGTGGAACCAAGTGTTAAGGTACAATGTGGACATTATCTCTCATGCATCCTTTCTCAGAGGGCGTAACCACGAAAGATAAAATGTGGAAACTGAGGCTCTGCCTCAGGAAGGAAGGAAGTCCCCAGAATGATTTGGGGGGGCATTCCTAGGACGACGGCTGCCTCGCTCACCTGGAGAGCCACGAGTCCAGATTGGAACAGGGGCAGAGAACTCCAGAAGGAAGGTCTCCAGGAGCGGAGGGAGGAAGGAGAGGAGTAAATAACCTGATGGTCTCAATGACATGAAACTTGGCATTGAGAAGCTGTAGAGGGTGAGGAAGGACTGAGTAATAGCTTCAAAGAAGAGTGAGTAATAAAAAATGAGGAAAGACAAAGCATTATATGAGTAAGGAACAATTATGGTACACTTCTCAGCTCACCCATAAACAATTGTTACAGTTACAATAATTAAATATTGAATATGTGGTACCAGTATCTTGAGAGGATATGGGAAGAGAAGGGAGCTCATCTGCATCGACCATATTAGGAAATGTGATGGTGAATGATATTGTGTCCACTTGGCAAGGCCACAGCGCCCTGACGCTTGCTCAAACACCAGACTAGCTGCCTCTGTGAAGGTATTGCTTCAGATGAGATTAACATTTAAATCCACAGGTTTTCAACAAAGCACATGACCCTTTCTAACGTGATGGTCCTCATCCAATCAGGTGAAGGTCTTTTTTATCTTTTTTTTTTTTTTAAGATTTTATTTATTTTTAGAGAGAGAAGAAGGGAGGGAGAAAGAGCAATGTATGGTTGCCTCTCACATGGTCCTCACTGGGGACCTGGCCCGCAACCCAGGCATGTGCCCGGACTGGGAATCAAACCGGGACCCCTTGGTTCCCAGCCCGTGCTCGATCCACTGAGCTACACCAGCCGGGCCTTTTTTATCTTTTAATCTACGGACTTCTTTCACATTTTGTCTTCATATGTCCTCCATAGCAAGACCAAAAAAATTGTTTTCTTTGTTTCACTTCTGGAACAGACTCATGTGTTATATATACAGTTGTCCTGTTTCTTGTCTCCTTGCCACAGAGCATCAACTCACATGTGAGGTCTTAAGGGGAAACAGACTGAGGACCCGTGGGGAAGAGGGAGTTCTGCCCCTAGACGGCCTCAGGGCTCAAGCTGCCACGTCCACTCTTCCCCGGGCCTCCCTCCTGCTCTGAAGATTCTGTCCTCGCCAAGCCAGTTCCCTAATCTCTCTCCTCTCTCTCTCTCTCCACACACATTCGACTGGTTCTGTTTTTATTCAGAACCCAGAGGAATACGGGAAGTCAATAGCGAAAGTATATAACTAATGACTTAAGAGAGAGCGTGTTTTTCTGAATACAGAGGTCAAGATGCTGAAATGAAATGATTAACAATGGGAGTCTCTGAGTGATGGGGAGGAGAAGAATGGGACTGAAGACCATTGTGTGTGTGTGTGTGTGTGTGTGTTTAATTAAAAGCTTCTCTTGCTATGTAGCAGCGTTACCTTAATAATAAGAGCTACTATGGCACATGAGGCTAGAACTATCCTCCCCTTCCTCTTACAACTTTAAAGATTTTATTTATTTATTTTCAGAGAGAGGAGAAGGGAGAGAGAAAGAGCAATGTATGGTTGCCTCTCACATGGCCCTCACGGGGACCTGGACCGCAACCCAGGCATGTGCCCCGACTGGGAATCGAACCGGGACCCTCTGGTTCCCAGCCCGCGCTCAATCCACTGAGCTACACCAGCCGGGTCCTCTTACAACTTTAAAGCGATCCCCGTACTACTGTCTGCAAATGTGGGTCTCATCTTTTCAACATAAATATTTTTTTATGTCACGTAAGAATTCAACTCAAAGTAATTAAAATGTGTTACTGTCATGCCTAATGTAAGTGGCCTGTGCATTTAACATAATAAAAATGTTTTAGCACTTTTGCACGTAAAAAAAAAGAAAAGATTAAAGATGTGCATTGGGCGGAGGCGGATCGTGCCGGGAAAAGAATCGTCAGGTGTCACTAACGAGGGGCCTCAGTGGGTCCACTTGCGTTGCCCTGCCCTCCGAAGGCACGGTTGCTCTCGGCTCTATAACACTCGCAGCCATTCAAATGCGTTTCGGTGTCATGATACTGGCATCTTTTGCACATAGATATCAGATTTCCGTGTGCTTTTGTTCTGAACAAGAACATTATTTAAAGGTACATATGCACTAGTCTCCGCACCGGCAGAATGCCTCTCAGGGAACCCACGACCACACTGTCGGCTCCAAACCCATTCTAGGATTCCGAGTCTCCACAACATGGAGACCGTGTGGTGGCCCGTCTGAAGTGCGGTCAATATATTTTTTAAAATACTAATCATCTAAATAACTTCCCTACCTGCTCTGCCAGCGTTACTGCTACTCTGTGGAGAACATTAATTCAAGTGATGAGATGAGCGAAGTGGGATTGGAACTCCAAATTCCGACCACACTTCTCAACAACAAGTTTCCTCACTCAGTGATGAGGGGTAGGAAAAGCTTTACTCAAGAATTCCTTGGGAGCTACAATATCAATAAGTCCTGCTGGTGGTCCTTGAGATCATTATCTTGTTAAGATATCTTGGCATCTTTGCCAAACATATGCATAACTTCATGTCTTAAGAAGTACCTATACTTCCCTGGCTGGTGTAGCTCAGTGGATTGAGCGTGGGCTGTGAACCAAAGGGTCACCGGTTCGATTCCCAGTCAGGGCACATGTCTGGGTTGCAAGCCAGGTCCCCAGGAGGGCCATGTGAGATGCAACCACACATTGATGTTTCTCCCCATCTCTTTCTCCCTCCATTCCCTTCTGTCTAAAAATAAATAAATACAATCTTAAAAAAAAAGTACCTTTACTATTTTCTATCATTCTGGGGAGACGCAGAGTAGAAGACAGGAGAGTCTGCTGGTTTCTGACTCAGAGGTTGAACCCCTGAAGGATGTGACATGGTGACACTGTCTCTCAAGTCTCCAGCCTGGTCCCCTTGGAGGTTAATACTTTTTTTCCCACATTTTTTATTGTTGTTCAAGTACAGTTGTCTCCATTTCCCTCCCGCTACTCCCCCTACCCCGGCCATCCTCACTTCCCACCCTCGATAAGCAACGTGGCTGAGTATTGTCTCTTGCTGGTCGCCGTTGTAAGCATTTTGCTTCTGAGTGTTTACCTATATTAACATACATTATTTCACTAAATCTGAAAACCACCCTATGAAACACATACTGGTAGTGAACCCATTTAACAGGTAAAGCAACTGAGGCACCAGGAGGGTAATTAAATTGCCCAATATCACTCAGCCAGCGAGCTGGATTGGAATCCGGACAATGGATCAAAACCTCTATACGGCACCTGTCCACAGACACGCACCCACATCAGGTCTTGGACCCCAAATTTGGGCTTGTTTTCTTTGGAAAACAGACCACTGACGCCTGATGTCAGGGTACCTATGCAGAGAAGAGAGAAAAGCCCTGGGGTCTGCAGCCAGCATTGTGACCTTCAGTGAGTCCCTGGGCTCCCTCAAGGACCATGTACGGTGTACGGTCTGTTCCTGTCTGTGAAATCAGACCACATCGGCCTCACAGGACAAAGGAAGGAGTGTCCGTTTCAACATCCTGCTGTTGAGAAACTCCCCTGCTTTCCTCCCCAGCCCCACCCAGGGAACCTCTTGCTTGAGACGGGTTTCATAACCAGTTGAAGGGCAGCCTCTGTTTCTCAATAAAGACATTAAACTCTTGTCATATCATGGTCTATATTTAGTCACTAAAATCTTCCTACCTAAAACAATTTGCATGTCTATGGATTGCTAGGGGGGTGGTAATCATAATTAGCGCAGGGGAAGGCCGCAGACCGGCACAGCTCACAGAAGAAGAATTTTAAAGGGAAGTGGAGAATTCTGAAGGTGAAGGCTCGGCACACCACGTTCCAGGATCGGGATGGCTCTGACTCCCTGCTGCCCACAGAGTCCAGTGGCAGGGACAACCTGGACCACATCCCTCCAGCCCCGCTGGACTTCCGCGGGCCCCGGGACTTCCCGTTAGGGGTCTCTGTTCTTCTTTATTTTGGCTCCTGCCCGCGCTGTGCTTTGGGGTTGGCCTTGAACAGCTTCCCAGCGGCAGCTGAGCCATGTGACATGGTAGCAACGTGGCTGAGTGTGTAGACTTTCCCACCTAGTCCTTGGAGGAAGAACAAAGAATGGTCCAGAGGCTGTGTCATTTGCTTAAGGTCACCCAGTGAATAAGTGGTGGACTTGAACCCAAGGCACACGCAGCAGCAGGACCCCGGCCAGAGTAGGCCTCCCTCAGCCCTTAGCTTCATGGGGCACCAGTGAGGGAGCCTCCCAGGGTTTGCTGGGCACAGTGGAAATGACCCCTCCTTGAAGAGCAACTGGAGGACAGGACGGGACAGCCACCGTGCAGGGCCTCCCTGGGAGCAGAGGGTCGGGACCCCCGGAAGGTGCCTGATTCGGCACAGACGCTGCACACGGCCGGCGTGGGAAGTAAGTGCCGAGCCAGCCGCCTGAGTCCGCAGGCCCGCCCCCAACATGAGTGGGGCCACAGACCCTATGCCTAAACATTTAAAATATTTTGAAGTTATCAATCAAGCTAACAAACTGGTAAGTAAAACATGTTCTCCCCTCCTACCTTGACCCATAAACCTTCATGATGACCTGGAGGCCAGGTTTGGAGTTAGATAGAATTTGTCGACTTGGCAGTGTTCTGTGTCTGAACGGGGAGGTGTCAGGAAGCAGGACTACCCCCCCACCCCCAGGTCCTGCTCTCTCGTGCCTTTGCAGAGGCCTTTCCACGTGTGTAAGGTCACTGGGCCCTGTGTTCAAGCTCTGCCCAGGACTTTTGCAAAAAGCTGACGCTTGGTCACCATTAGGGCCACTCAGGGAGGCTGTCATCTTCAGAAAGATGACCTCAGGGAAGAGATCCTGGAGGCAAACAATGGCCATTGGCCTGGGAACTCCACAGGCCCAGGTGCCCAAGCATGGTCTAGAAGGGGGGTGCAGTTGTGCCCCTTGGCCCCATGGAGCTGTGGCCGGGTGGGCGGAGGACACCTCCAGGGCAGAGCCTTCTAAAACAGAGGGCCCCCAAGCAGCGGCCCCTCCAATCTGGGCCTGAGGACGTTACCGCCCCCACCTCCTCGTCGTGAAAACGCTGAGCGCGGGAGTCAGTCTCTCTGTGCCGGTTCCCACATTTGCAAGACGGAGACCGTCACAATGAGAAAGAGCTGGGTTTTCAGAACGGGTGCCTAGAGCACGGCTTGGCGGGTATTAGAAAGTGTTATGTGAGTGCTTTCGGTTACATGTAATTATTACTTGGGCTTAGTCAGCCATTCTCCAAGTGGTTACCAGATAGAGTCCTGAAAAAAGTATCCAAAAACACCACCCATTTCTTGACTGGTTATGGGCAAGAGCTACTATTCCTGGAGACTGGGAGAATTCCAAGACCAGCTCTCGGGCACCTGATCTTTCCTCGGTCCAGAGTTGCAATAGGACTGACGGCAGAAAGGACCGACAGAGGGAGTGAGGGAGAGGGACGGGTGGGGCTCTGCTGCTAATTCATCCCAAACATGACTTCGCAGGTGGGTGCTTTTCTGGCCCCAGGCTACAGGAGGGCACAGGCCAGACCAAGGGCCCTGCCTTCCTTGATCGTGCCTTCTCGGGACAGGGGACGGGGAGAGAAGACATTTAACAAGAAAGCAAAGAAATGCACGTGATCATTACAGATAGAGAAAAGGGAAGTGAAAGAAATCAAATAGGGTAAATCGAGGGCGAATGACGGGGACGGAGCAGGGGGAGGTAGAGAACGACTTTCCATAGGATGGCCCCAGGGGACCTGCCTGCGGAGGTGACACTGTGATGAACCTAATGAGTAAAGAAGCAGAAAGGGTGCTCCAAGAAAAGGCGTTGGCCAGTGCAAAGGCCCTGAGGTGATGGTATCCTGGACCTAATGCGAGAAACAGACACCTACGTGGCCTAAGGGAAGTTAGCAAGGGAGGAGGGATAGGAGACAGAAGTCAGAAAGGTAGGGACCAGACCATGCATGTCTCAGAATCCAGCGTGCCTACACACCGTCTGGGGATCTTGTTAAAGCACAGATTCTGATTCCGAAGGCCCGAGGGGGAGCCTGAGATGCTGCACTCCTGACACAACACTCCCTGGTTAGGCCAATGCTGCTGGTGTGTGGACCATGCTTTGAGTAGCCAGGCTTTCGGCAACAGATTTTATTATAACTGTCGAGAAGACTTTGGAAGAGCTTAAGCAGGGACATGACTTGCTCTGGCTGCAGGGTAGAGAATGGGTTAGGGGTAAGAGCGAAGGCTCGGCATCAACCGGGAGGCAACTTCAGTGGCCCCCGTGGCTGGTGGTGGAGGCTGGGGTGGCAGCGGAGAGGGCGGAGAGACGTGGGTGGAGAGCAAGCCGATGATTGGCTCATTCAACAGCAGCCACCCATTCAAGTGGAAATGTTGAGTCAGATGAGTCTTGAACTCAAGAGTGAATTTAAGGCTGGAAATAAAAATGTAGGAGCATCTGTTTGCAGATGGAGCACCCCCAGAGTGGATGGAATTGCTGAGGGGAAAGAGTGTGAGAGAGAAGAAGGAGGGCTGAGGGCTGAGTCTCGGGCTTCTGACACAGAGGTGGAAGGATGGCGAAGAGCCGGGAAAGCAGACTGAGAAGGAGGCGCCAGTGAGGCGGAGGCGAATGAGGAGAGCCATGCGGCTGCCCCAACCGCGGGCCCCAAACGTCCACACCCCAGCCAAGGAGCCCGTAAACACATTACGTGGCAAAAAGGACTTTGCAGATGCAATTAAGGTGCAAGACCTAGAGATGGAGAGATTATTCTGGGTTATCTGGGCAGGCCCAATCTTACTGTCAGACTCTAAAAATGAAAAGGGAAGGAAGAAGACAGGGTGGGAGCGGTGTGGTGATGAAAGTGTCTGAAGAGATTTGAAACAGGAGGGGCACCTGGCTCACCACTGCCGGCTTTGGCGGTGGAGGAGCCCGGGAAGCGGTGGCCTCCGGACTGTGGGAATGGCTCTCGGCTGGCGGTTTGCAAAGACGTAGGATCTCAGTCCAACAACTGCAAGGACCGAATTCTGCCAACAACCCAAATGAGCGAGGAAGCAGAGTCTCCCCCAGGGCCCCCAGAAGGGAACGCAGCGCTGCCATCACCCTGGTTTCAGAGCCCGTGAGACCCCCTGTTGGACTTCTGACCTACGGAACTGTAAGGGAATAAATCTGTGCTGTTTTAAGACACTCAGTGTGTGATAATTTGTTACTGTAGCCATTGAAAATGGATTCACGTGGTTTAAACTAAAAGCCAAAAGAAGGAAGTGTTTCACATAGGGAACCGTCAGCTGTGTGGAAGGCGGAGTGAGGATGAACCAGAGGAAGCCTATGTGAGCGCTGGGAGGGTCGCGGACAGTGGCAGGAAGTTTCGGCAGAGTGGTGAGGTCAGGAGCCAGACCAGAGTGGGTTGCGGAGTAAGGGGCAGGGTGAGGAAGGGCAGGCGGTGAGCACAGACCACTCTGTCGTAAAGCCTGATTGTGAAGAGAAGGAAGGAAATGGGGCCGTATCTGGCCTGAGGACATTCGTCCAGGAGTTTCCTTTCATTGGTTTTAGTGGGAGCACGTTTGTTGCTGGAGAAATGAATCCATCTGGTAGAGAGGAAGAGTTAGCTTTGCAAGGCCGGGTGGAGGGGGGTCGGGAGCGAAGTCCTCGAGTGATGAGAGGGGCCTGACTGAGAGAGCACAGGTGGAGGGGTTAAGCCAAGACGAGCACGGGTGCAAGTCCAAGGGTGGGAGGAAAAGGAGCTCTGGTCTGATGGCTTCTTGTCTGTTACTTACTGGACACACAACCCAGAGCAGCTTTCTTAGCCTGCCTGAGCCTCGGTTTCTTCCGCCCCATTATCTATTTGTTTGTTTGTTTGTTTTTATTGATTCTAGAGAGAGGGGAAGGCAGGGAGGGAGAGAAGGAGAGAAACATCCAACAGCTGCCTCTTGCACGTGTCCTGACTGGGGACCGCACCTGCAGCCCAGGCACGTGCCCTGACTGGGAATCCAACTGGCGACATTTTGCTCTTGGGGCGGTGCCCAACCAACTAAGCCACACCAGCCAGGGCCCGCCCCATCCTTTTCATCCTGGTTGCCCTGCCTACGTCCATCAAAGGAGACGGCGTGAGCCAAAGTCATTCCACTTTTAATAATCAGCATCTGTGTGCATGTGTGTGAGAGAGAGAGAGACGGGGTGGAGGGTGAGCGAAGCGAGGGCGGTACCTAGTCCCTTTGAATGCAGAGCTCTCATATTACTCACTGTCCCCACACACGCCTCTCCCTCTCTCAACCTGGGCCCAGGGAAGCTCCCCCTGAACGTGGTGTTTTGCCCCAAATATCGCTTTCACAGATGTCCCTTCTCAATGCTGGTTGGAAAGCCTAACAACAACAAAAAAATGGATTCTACCATCACCTTGCTGCGTGGTCTTGAGCAAGACCCTTCACTTTTGCTGGGCCTCAGTGTCCTCTCCAGACAGAGAATAAGGCTATCGGGTGAGTGTGAGAACAGAAGGCGGAGGAGCTGGGACTGAACGCCACCCGTGCATTCTCTCCACCGGCGGGGTAGATTCCTCATCCCGCTCCCACCCAGGAGACTTCCAGAAAGACGGTCAGGGATTTTCGGGTTGTCTGTTCTCATTTCTGAGGTCTTGAAGGGCCCCAGTTTAGAGACCCTGGACTAGGTACAGCCCTCTCTGCTCTGCAGCGTCCTCGAAGCTGCCTTTTGTCTTGGGAGCCAACTTTTATGAACTCTAATCAGGGCCCCCTCACACTCTGGCTTCCATCGGGTTTGGCCAATGGGAGGCACGGGCAAGACATCCCAGGATGGAGGAGGAAGAGGCAAAAGTGAGCCTTTCCTGGTGCCTCCCTGCTTCCCTGTGTTGGTGGCGGTGGCGGTGCTTTGCCATCACAGCTCCTGCTGGGTGGCCCCTCTTCCTGGACTCCAGCCCCCACAGGTTTCATCACAGTTGAAATATCTTCACCTCCCCCCGCCACAGAGGAAGAGTGCTGAAAGGACTTCTTGCTGTTGGTGGGTGCTAGGAACCTCACAATTCTTGCCATTCCCCTGACCCCGCACACACCTCTGTAAATAGTCCCTGTAACCCCTCCTCGACAAGCCCTGCGAATGTGCTTTCGCTTTCCCGCCGGGCTGGACGGGTTCAGTCTCTTACACTTTCCGAACTGGTGTTCCAACCGATCTCAGCTTTGGAAAGGTGCATCTAGAAAGAGGTGCGTTGTGAAGGGACAAAGCAAAGGTCCCTTCTTTGTTGCTGGGCATTCGCTTTCCAGCCCCGCACACCTCTCGGATCTCTGTTGCGAACGAGTAAGTGGCAAGTGACTTAAGGCTCTGCTACTGGATGACATATTTCACCCCACGCCATCCTGTTGCTCAGAATAAGGATCTGTGTTGGTGGAGAAGATGCATCCCTCTCACCAGCTATCTCATTTGTGGTAGACAGGCTCCCAAACTCCCTCTTTCTTATTCATGCATAATGCATGAGTGAATCGCAAGTGGGAAAGTCAGCCGGCCTCTTTCTACCACAGTCTCCTCATCTGTAAAGTGGGATAACACTACCACCTTGTAGAACTGGAATGAGAATTAAATGAGTGATAGCTGCAAGTGCTTAGAACAGCAGGTTCGAAGTAGTAGATAATGCTCTTATTATTCTCCTTGGATTCATCTTGGCTCACTTTCCTGCAGTTTGCATGTAGGAAGAGGAACAGAGGACCTGGGTAGGCATTCCTAAGTCACCCCACTTTCGAGGCTTTCCTGGGCACTCTTTCTCTCTCTGTACCTCATTCCTGAGATTTCCTTCTCTGTCACATTTTCCTCCCAGGAAGTGTCTGGAAGGGCGAGCAGGGGAAGTTGTGGTTCTTGTATTCTCTGCTCTCAGTTCTAGACTACTGGTTTTCCAATGGTGGCCTGGGGTGCCCCGGGCTTCCCAAGAAGCCCCAAAGATCAGAGAGAGTGGGTGTTGCTCTAGGTCACACCCTTCAGCTTGCTTTTGTCTGTTTTAGCTTTTTTTTCCCCTTCAAGATTCTGTTTAAACAAAGGCTTCCAAGACTTTAAAAAGTTGAAAGTCCCTGTTCTGAGATACTGGAACCCCAGATTTTATAGCTCTCAGTCTCGATTGCTTTGGCCTCGTTGCCAAGAAACTTTCTCTAATCTATTCAGATAATTGGTATTCTTTTCCATTTCTGACAGTCCGGAACAGATACGTGAATAAGCACACCTTTGTGTACTCTGCTGGGGTGTCTTTCCCAGGTCTGAACGTTCTGCATACATTGTCTCTTTAATGATCAGGCCCCTGGGAAAGATAACTACAAGGCTGTTTAACAATGGAGACATTGGAAGGCACTTGACTTTCACTGGCACCAGACACAGCTGCTGAAATCCTTCCAGTCCCTGGAATCCAAGGTTACTGAGGGACCATCTCTCCTAATGATCCTGGGCCAGACCTGGTCCCAGGGGCTGCTAGGAGTGAGGGAAGTGGGTACCCTGTATCCGGAGGTGGCTGGGGGAGCTGGGGAGGTACTAACACTCTGATCGGGCCACATGTAACTTCTTTGTGAGGTTCCAGACTGCACACAGTGAAGATGAACACATGAAGATAGCTAGCGCCCAAACCTCCAGATCTCCCCCTGGAATGCCTGTGTGCCAGGAATGCCACAGGGCTGCCTCCCATACTTCATTTGGGTCTTTGGCTCAAATGTTACCTCATTAGAACTGGAGCAAGAGGAGCCCCTAACTTAGGTTCTGAGCTCTCTGGCTTCTTTCAGCCATGCCCTTTTTCAAAGAGCAAGAAACCCATAAACAAGGCACAGGTGTAGAACACAAGGCCCGAGGGCCGAATCCGGCCCTCCACCTTGTTTTATCCAGCCAGGCACCTTGTTTCTACCCGGCGGCTGTGCCGAGCTCTTACTTAACTGTTAAGGAGTAGTTACATTTATACAGTCCTAAAATGACATTCGGCCCTTTGAAGGCAACCGCGAGGCTGATGTGGCCCCCAGTGAAAATGAGTTTGACACACTTGGGCCAAGGGGATGTGCCCACCTAAAGTCCCTGCTCCTTACTCCTTCTTATATCATACTATGGTACTCAAGACCCTACAACTCAGTGCCCCAATAGCAGCAGGTCAGCTTCTACAGACTGCACCGGCTTTCTCCCAAGGTCTACCTATCCTCGTGAGGAGCCAAGGAGTGGCTCTTGGCAGGAGGTGTGGATGGATCTCAGTTGTGCAGACAGGGACGTTGCAGATGCAGACACAAGGACCCTTGCTGTAAGCGACAGGGCCGGAACGCAAACAGTAGTAGGAAGCAGGGACCAGTTACAGCCTTAGCTGCCCCATTCCAGTGCACATCTTGGGGAGGCCAAGATTTCTAAACTTAAATTTGGTCTTCCAGATTATTATGAAAGTATCTATGAAGGATGAAAAAAATAGAAATTTTACATAAAGTTTTAACTTGCTATGTGGGCCTTGTGCTGTTGACCCTGACTCTGGCCCTGCAAATGTTAGTGGCCTAAAAAAAAAAAAAAAAAAAAAAAAGGCATTTCTGTCACTCTGTTCTTACACTATTGTATATTTCTTTATAGCATTTGTTACCATCAGATCTACATTTACTTGTGTATCATCTCTCAATCCCTATTCCCACTACAAGGTAAGTTCCATCACTGGAGAGTCTTGGTTTTGTTTACTGCCTTATTCTTAGTACCCAGAGCAGGACCTGGCACAAAGAAACCACACGGGAAATGTTGAATGAAGAATGGATCTAGTCTGAGACGGCTCACACGCCAGGCGGGCTAACCCAGCAAAGAAAGAGGAAACAGATAATTCGTGACAACCAACCCCCTAAGTAGCGCTTTCTCCCCTTAAAATAACCCAGCAATAGAGCTACCAGAGGTGACTAAGGAAAATTAACCATTAATACCTTAGTACACAAGAACACAAGAATAGTTATCAGGTTACTCGTGAGAGGGACATTTGAGCATGGAGAGCTGCAAGGACAAGTTAGACGTGGGGCACCTGGGCTGCTGGGAGCCCCAACTGGAGTTCTCACGCAAACAAATTTATGAGGGTGGCAGACCTGTGCGCCGAGGAACCCCGATTCCAGGGTAATGGCCATGCCAATGCAGCCCAACATAAGACGGGGAGGGGGTTCTTATCCACGATTAGGAAGCCCTCAAATAACGTTTCCCTTAGAAGGTCACGGGCCTCAGTGGGTGTGGGCTCATCTAATCCCTGTGCGAGTAATGGTGGTCAGACTCAGACACGGTCCTACCACCGGTCGTCTTCTCTACCACTGGTCGTCTTCTCTACCACTGGTTTTTAATTTACAATGTCTTATCGCTTATTCCAACTCATTTTCGGTCGGATACGGGTCCCGTGAGAAGCCAAATGACCTCCCCAAGTCCCCAGCAGCTACGGGAAAGCTGATCCGGTCTCTGCCCCGCAGACGCCCCACTCATTTCATCTGATGGTAGGGGCTCCAGGACCTGGGCTGCGCTCCCGGATCCAGAAGCGCTAGCGCGGCTCTGAGGTTTCGGTCAACCGCGAAGGGGGCGCTCGCGGCCCAACCTGGTCTCCGGCGCGCAGGTCCCACCCCGCCCACTTGCCGGCCCACTGGCCAGAGAGCGCGGGGCGGGGCCATATGGGCGGAGCCACGTGGCTCCTCCTACCGGACGGAGGCAGGAGGTGCGGCGGCGCCTCCCTACACCAACTCACCCGAAACTTGTGCGCGGTGGTGGGCGCTGCCGCGGAGGATGGGGTGGTGCAGCCGCTGCTCGGGGCTGCCGCCGTCGCTGTTGCTTCTGCTGCTGCTGCTGCTGGCGGTGCCCGGCGCTGACGCGGCCCCGCGCTCCGCGCTCTACTCGCCCTCCGATCCGCTGACACTGTTGCAGGCAGACACGGTGCGCGGCACCGTGCTGGACTCCCGCAGCGCTTGGGCCGTGGAGTTTTTCGCCTCTTGGTGCGGCCACTGCATCGCCTTTGCCCCAACATGGAAGGCCCTGGCCAACGATGTCAAAGGTGAGGAGCCTGGGGCAGGAGGGAAGGGCCGCTCCCCTCGCCCCATCCGGGCCGACCCTCCTCACTCACCTGCCCCTCAGAGGGCCCCTCACCTCCGCTCACCTCCGCTCACCTCTGCCTACCTCTGCCTGTGCCCCTCCCACTTCCCCCAGTTTCACATCCTTCAACTCCATTTTTGCTCTCTTCCCTCTCTGCCTTTTTCGCAGGCCCTTGGCCCGAGCTTCTCTCCCCTCTTCGCGGCCTGGGCCCCTAGACCTGCTCTGCTTTCCCTTCCGGGCCTCTGCCGCCTTACTGGCCCCATCCCTGCGACGGGGTCTCCTTTGTTCCATCTCGGCTGACACCTTAGGGCTTCCTCTAAGTCCAGCCGTGTGGCTGTCTCCTTCCTCTTGCTCAGGGACCCATGTGGCCTTCCTGCCAGGTTGCCCAGCTGCTGTGGGATCAGTGCTGGGGAGAACAGGAACTGACATTCACTCTGCCCCCCACCCCTCCTTTCCCCACCTCCGTGGCCAGTTGACCCAGCTGGTACGCAGATGTCCTTTCTCAGCGTTACCTTTGAGGCAGTTTTTCTGTCTGGGTTCCAGGCCTCTTGGACCTGCTGCTTCCAGATCCTTGGCTTCTGGGCCACATCCTCGTCTCTTCCCCTGGCCCAGGCACCCTCTCAGACTCCTGTTTTAACCCGGGGAACCCAGCAGCCTGACTGAAGGCAGCCCCTTGGTGTGCACCGGCCCCTTGCTCCATGTTCCCATTCCCGGGTCTGACCACTGTAACCGTATTGCACTGATTCTAAGAGCCCCATCAGGTGTGAGACACACCATTATTTTACTAACAGCCTGGGGGACAGAAGGATAAGAAGACCCCTAAATGTAGTACAGTGTACTCTACTACACAAATGTTAAAATTTTTGAAAACGTAAGACTTCGAGCTGAGGAAATACGGTAATAATAGGAATCAGTATTTACAGAGTGCTTACTACATATGCCAGACACCTTCCTGAGTACGTGCTTGCCATACATTGTCTTAGGGTTTCCTTTCCACAGTTTAAAGGCCCCTGTGACTCTGCCTGGCCCAGATGGTGGGTGTTTGGCGGGCAGGAGCGGCTTGGCGGAAGTGATTTGCTGCCTCTGAATGGTGCCACTCCCTGATTGTGGTGCTAGGGCCTAGCAGGGCTGCTTATCCGAAACGGTCCCTGAGAGAAGACTGTGGGCCTCTTAGGAAATGGACTTCTTTCTTGGAGGGAGGAGAATTGGAACCTCTGTTCTCTTGCTGTGCTGTTGGAATTTTTTTTTATAACCTCAACTGTATGTGGTTGCAGAGCTCATTTGTAGGTGTTGGTTTTCAAACTCGGGCTACCTCTTCCCCTGAGTAGCTTTTTCGGTGGTTACCGAAGTAGCCACGTGGTCCTGGAGCGTTACTTCTAAACGAAACCGATAAACCATTTTACCTCCAATTTACATGTAAACACTTATGTGCATGCCTCTCTGGTCCCATCACCTGCATGTGCCATTTCTCAGCAGCTCTTCACCCTACTCCAGTGATGTCAGCACACACCATCAGGGCAGGAGGTGGGGAGAATCTTGAACGTGGACTTGGAACACCTGAGGGGACATCAGGTGTTTAGGAGACTTCATGGGCCTGAACATCATAAAAATCCCGAGATGGGTTTCTGCATTGAGTCTATAAGAGGTCTTTCATGGCCGCGGATGGACTTGACCTCGAAGACTTTGTATTTTCAGAGTGCTTAGCTTCCAGCTGACTCGTGTTTGTTTAGCCTCTTGCAACCCAGAGTTTTCCGGTGAATTGCACAGCCCGATGCTGACCTGGCCTACTTCTGGATGAGGGTTGCCACTTCCAAAAGGTGTCTTTTCCCCAGTGTGTGCAGTGGCAGTCCCTGGGAAAAAAAAAAAAGAAGAAGCAAAAGCAAAACATAACCTCAGAAAGGAAAATGGGAGCATCAAAGTCTGTGGGGATGAACCAGTCAGAGGGAGGGGAGAGATTTAGGTGGAAAGTGGGGGTCTCCCGTGAGTGGTGGGGGTGAGTCAGGCCTCTAAGCAAGGTCGCGTCAGGGAGGGCACTGGCGACCCTGCAGTGGTGAAGAATGCACCACTCCCATCCCAGGGGGTGTTTCCCAGTGAGGCCCTGCTGAGAAGCCAGGTTGCTCTGCTGTCACCTTTGTTCTGAGTTTCTTTGAGAAAGTTTGGCTGTGGGCCAGCAAAGGGCTGCTCTCACACCACCCTGGGCCACGGGAGTGTGGCCCCTGCCCCCGGCCAGTGGTATGAGTGTCTCTGGTAGGAGACTATGGAAGGCTTGGTGGGGGGAGGAATTCTGCAACCCGGCCCAGCTGGCCTCAGACATTTAATCGGACTGGCTAGGGCTCATTTCTTCAGGGACTTGTGGGGTAGGTTCTCTGGGGCAGTGGTTGCCAGGGGGCAGAGCACCTGTTTCTAAGGACCTGGCTCACCTCTTTCTCGTCCAGAGCCTCTCTTACTTGCCTCACTGTGCGTTTGGGAAATTGCGTTCATCTCAGACCTTGATTACTCTTCACTGGCTAATCAATCAGCAAATATTTATTGAGTGACCTCTGTGGGCACGGCGTAGTTTGCATTGTAGTTGGGGAATGAGCTACACATGGTAGGAAAATTGGCCCCAGGAAGAAGCTGTGTTTGCAAAGCGTCAAAGGAGCGGCTTGGTTGTTTCTCGTGGCAGGAATTCAGGGAAGGGGAAAGTCACAGGCGGCTCCCTGGTCACCGAAAGCCTCCAATCAAGCAGTTTAGCACTGTATACTCACCCCGCGCCTGGCACTGTGCCAAGGGCCTTTCCAGACCAGTGTTCTATATAATCTTTATGAGAAAATGTCTGAGCAACAGATACTGTCTTTTTTTTTTTTTCCAGAGAAGTAACTTGCCCACGATTACATGGATGCTAGAGGAGGGCCTTGGACGCAGCTGTCTCTGGCTTTGCAGAGCCCGGGCAGTGGGGAGGGGGTGGCGGAGGAAGGGAACGCCAGGTGGGGCATGGCCTGCGCAGAGCCATGGGGAGGAGATTGATAAGGCACGGATGTCAGTGTGGCATGAGCAGTGTTGGTGTGCCTCCCTTTCCGTCCCAGGGCGTAGACCCCCACACCTCCTGCTCGTACCTCTGCGGTGCCTAGCACAGGGGCGGGCGCAGGGTAGGAGCCCACTGAAGGCTCACGCAGGCGGGCGGCCCACGCCTCACAGCACTCGTGTGAACGCAAGTGACCGAGCCTTCCGCTGGTGCTGTGGCTCCTCCTGACTCAGGCCCAGGGTGTCAGCCAGGCATGAGGGGTAGGGAAGGCATTTGGTTCATCCGTGACCTCATTGCCCATAAGCCTGCAACAAGGAAGGAGGGACGGGGTGGTGACCTCATAGTACTGGCCAACTCTCGTGTCAGGGCAGTTCCCAGAGACTTTGGTGGGGCTCTAGTTGCGACCATCTGACCTGACTGCCCTTGGTGGGTCCAGCCTCAGCCCCCACAGAGACCTAGCCTGGCCTAACACCCTCAGGCCTCGTGGCCATTTTTCTGGCCAGCTGTTTGCTATGCAGCCTCTCCTGTGGTTGTCAGAACTGGGAGGGACAGGAGAGGACATGCACCCTGGCCCTCGTTTGACCCGTGAGGAAGCAGAGACCCGAGAGGACACATGGAGCCCACGGCGCATCAGCCAGCTATAGCTACAGGCAAGTCTGAGACTCCGGGTCCGGTGCCCCTTCCTGGACTTGTGCTTGGGGGCGGGGATGCTGCCTGTGACTCCAGAAGTAGCCCATCACCCCCTCACCACAGGGTGTCCCCTCAGCCACCACCCCAAAGTCCTCAGCTGTCCTGGGCACGCTCGCCTCCCCACCCTCCCCTTCTCCATCTGCTCATTTCCTTCGTTGTTCACAGAGAAATTACGTTGCCAGGGCAGCAACTGCACCAGGAAATTTTTTCCTCCCTAAGAGCAGGGCCAGACCCACACTGCTGTGATCCTTTGGTGTTAGGCCCGCAGGTTGTGGTCTTTAAGTCACTGGGCACTTTAAAAGGCCCCTCTCCCCCCTCCTATGCTTTCCCCGCGCTCCCCCAGGTAAGGTCCTCTCTATTCCGGGGCTGTTAGTGAGTGATGAATAGTCAGGCCTGCGGTGACTCGTGCAGACCAGATCTTTATGTCATTGTGGCTCATTAAGATACCGACGCTGATATTCCTGAGACGCATTCCTCAGCCAGGACTCTCCCAGCACCTGGCAGGCCCCAGCCTCTCCCTTCACCTCCCCCTGGGCCTGGGGCAGGTCAGAAGAGGCCCTGGTTCCATTTCTTGGAGGTATAGGGAATCAGGGTTAAAGAGAAGCAGGCATAGACCGCGCAGCAGCGAGGGATTGGGAACTGTCCCGCACTACCTCCCCTTCCTGCCAGCACCCTGTGCTCCCTGTGTCCCCCGGTAGGGGAGACAGCAGAGCAGCCCTCTGCTCTGTCCTGGGCCCTCTGGGGACCAGCAGAGGACTCCCATTCTGGGTTCAGATCACAGATTCACTGACCATTGGCTGTTTCAGATCGCAGATTCACCCACCATTGGCTGTTTCAGATCGCAGATTCACCATCGATTGGTTGTGTGCCTTGGACACGGAATTCTAATCTCTGTTTTATAGTCGAGGAAAGCAGGTCTCACGATAAGCACCTTGCTTTCCTCATGGGGTAGTTTTAAACATTAAACTACGTCACTAAAGCGAATGATAAACTCTCCGGCCATGTAATACGTTACAGCAGTCCCCAACCGTTTTGGCCCCAGGGACCAGTTTCATGGAAGACAGTTTTTCCATGGACTGGGGGGGGTGGGGGGGGTGGGATGGCTTTATAGCCCGCCATCAGATGCAGCTTAATTGTCACTGGCCACTCACTGATAGGGTATTGATACAAGGCTGCGAGCAATTGATTTATTATGGCCTCTGTGCAGCCACACCTCTCTGCTCACAGCGACCTGTGTTCAGCCCCGCAGCTCCCCCTTAGATGATCAGATGTTAGATTCTCGGGTGGAGTGCGCAGCCCAGGTCCCTCGCATGCGCAGTTCACAGGAGGGTCCACCGCCTGTGAGAATCTAGTGCCGCAGCTGATCCGAGAGGAGGCGGAGCTCAGGAGGTGATTCGAGGGATGGGGAGCGGCTGTAAATACAGACGAAGCTTCGCTGGCTTGCCCGCCACACACCGCCTGCCATGCGGTCCAGGTCCTAACAGGCCACGGACCGGTCCCGGAGCTTGGGGACCCCTGATGTAGTATCCTTCTCGTCAGAGTCAGAGCTGAGTCTGTGATAGTGACCGTGTAAGTTACAGAGAATGATGTGGAACCGGAAGACTGAGCTGTTTCTGCCATTCTCTCTTTCCTGGGAGGTTGTGATTGAGCAAAAGGCAAAAGTATAAAGGTAGCACCCTGACCCTGGCACAGAGAGCCAGGGAGCCCTAGGACAGCTTGGAGGCCTCTCAGTCCTGTCCTCGTTTGTAACCGCAGGGAAATGACAGCCACCTCCAGTGGGGGGGTGGCGGCGTGGGGTCCCCTGCTGTGTCCTCTGGGTGCTCTCTGAAGGCCAGCTTTCTCTTTTCTCTCTCCCTCTGTGTCTTCAGAGTTTGCATGCCCCAGTGGGCAGTGGGCACTGGCTCCTTTGGCCCAAGGGATGGTGACTTCCATTCTTGGAGAGGAGCGGAGCAAGAGGCCTGTGGTTCTTGGCCACCCTCCCCCGGCCCTCACTGGGGGAAGGATGCAAAATCGCCTCTCCTTGGCCCTTCGGTCTAATTCACTTACTGGCTTTTTGGAGCACCACTGGGCCTCTGCTGTGGGTCTCCCCAAATAAGGTGACCAGAGATTTAGATGCAGAACAGAAGGAACCGACTCGGGCAGTGGGAACTTTGGAATAAAGGCCCAGGCCCTCTTTCCTGTGATCTAGGGCAAAACCTTGTACCCGGGCAGCTCTTCTCTCCTGCATTTGCAGGTGACTGGTGTTAACCTCACCCCCTACCTGGACCCTCAGGGTACTCTGAGGCCAAGAGCAGATGCTCCTGCCAGAGCCGCTGAGAGCCCTTCCTGGCCTGGTCAACACTGTGTCACCAGTCAGCAGGCACTGAGCACCGAGTGTGTGCTGGGTGATGGGGAAGCTGGGCAGTAGGGGCGACAATGAAAAGACATCTAGAGACGGACGGGCTC